>JACEEZ010002335.1:32500-42500 GCA_016584305.1 Chionoecetes opilio
TATATATATATATTATATATATATATATATATATATATATATAATATATTATATATATATATATATATATATATATATATATATATATATATATATATTTTATATATATATATATTATATATATATATATATATATATATATATATATAATATATATATATATATATATTGTAACACCTGCCGGGGGGCCTGGCTGGTGTATGTCCTCGGGTGAGTGAGAAGGAGGGAGAGAAGAGAGAAAGGTGCCCCCCCTGCCCCTGGTGGGCCCCTCAGTCCTGCGTGGCAGAGCGGCGCCCGAGTTAGTAGAGGTCTGGCCTTAATAGCGAACACACGTGCCGCTCTGCTCCGCAGCCTCTTGCTATCCATCGTCGTTGAGTTACTGCGTTTTGGTAGTAGTTGAGTCTTTGTGTAGGAAGTTTGCCCTGCATTCACTTGAGTCAGTAAATAGTCTGAGGGTGTCTGAAGTGTAGTATTTCTTACGTAGTATTGAAAACACGTGGGATACATCATTTGGGTGAGGCTTTCGGTTGACCACGCGCTAAGTTTAGTATTAACGGACGGAAGGCGGGAAACGAATGGTTAACGTGTTTTGGAGTCTTGGCTAGCACAGTAGACACTGACACACACATACATTGTCTGTACACTAATTAACCTTTGTTCTGCGAGGCCAGCTCATAACACGAATACCAGTTTCCCGTCCTTCTGGGCAGTGGGATGAGAAAGGTGGGAGGTGCACTCCAGTAATAACGTACCAGGGAGGAACTTTCCATCACCACTGTTTAACCGCCCATAGATACAATCGCGGTAGCATTTTGAAGCGTTACGTAGCATATTTCTTCAAGTATCACTTAGAGTGGAGGTGAGAACAGAGGGTGCTCTCACTCTTGTTTGTTTAGTGATACAGCCGGGCCTGTCAGTAGCCTAGGCTGTAATCGGTAGTATACGTTTGTATATGAACAGGAGAGTAGAAGGGAGGGTTACGGCCCCTCTCTTTCTCTGGATAGAAGCTGGAGGGCTTCTATCGGTTCACGGTTAGTGAACAGTCTGTTGCGCTTCAGGCCGCAGTCCTAACAGTGGCGACCTTGCCAGGATACTTGAAGTGTGATGCTACGTTAACACTGTCTTGAAGTGTTATACGTTTTGTGTTGTTTTGTGTTGTCTTTTGTACGTCAGTTGAGCGCAGCCTAGTCCACTATGCCGTCTACTGTTGGTTCACGAGAGGGTTCCCGACCAACGTCTCCCGAGCACGTGTCGTTACCGCCCGTCCCACCCCACAGTCCGCTCCCTCGTCTGGCGGGTGGCTGTGGTGACAACTCCGCTATAATGCACTCCACGCCTGTATACCAGGGAGGGTTGTCGACGGAGGCTCTGTTGCAGCTGGAATTGAGGAAGTTGGAGGCAGAGGAGAGAAAAGCGAAAAGGCAGTGGTAGTCTGAGGAAGCGGAGAGACAGAGGCAGTATGAGCTGGAAAAGTCTCGCTTGGAGTTCACAGCCGCCACTCGTATGTCGCCTCAGGTGCCGATGCGGGAAGACACTGCCGAGATGAGGCTCGCTAGAAATCTCAAGCTAGTTCCGGCTTTTGACGAGGCAAAGGTGACAGAGTGGTTTAGGAGGTTTGAAAAGAAGGCTCGAGAGTTTGAGTGGCCTCGTGGAGGTGGGTTGGACTGGTAGCTAATGTGTTGCAGGGAAAAGCCCTGGAGGCGTATGATCGCATGGACGTGGATGACCTGGAGGATTATGATGAATTTAAGACATCCATCCTCAAGGTGTACGAACTTCGGCCAGAAGCATACAGGCTGCAGTTCAAAGGTGGCTCGGGAGAACCTAGTTGTGGCCCAGGCCAGAATGAAGGTCTACTATGACCGGAAGGCCAAGGTAAGGAGTTTCCAGCCAGGGGAGGAGGTACTAGCTCTGTTGCCACTGCAAGGGAAGCCATTGGCCGCAAAGTTTTGTGGTCCATACAGAGTGGAGAGAAGAGTGGGCGATTTGGACTACTTGATCGTTACTCCTGACCGACGCAAGGACTTCCAGCTGTGTCACATAAACATGCTGAAGCCTTACTACCGCCCCTCATACCACAGAAAGGGTTGAGAGATTCTCTCAGTTTAGGAGAAGAGGAGGACGAGGAGGAGTGTGATGGTCTGCCGGTGGAGGGGGGTGGAGAAGAAGACGGAGTTAGTGATGGTGAGAGTGGTGAGGCTCCTTAGGGTGAGCGGCTACCGCCAAAGGGACAAGGTGTAAGCCCGGAGGAGGGGGCACCCTTGTTCCTGACGCTTGGTGCGGGAGAGGAGCCAGCCTTTGGAGACGTTGTTCCTGTCGAACTGTGGGAGAACAACAGTCAGGAGGCCCTCAGGGAGAAATTGCAACATCTGTCCCCGGAGAGAGGGGAGGAGATGTGTCGGCGGCTGTGGCAGTACCCCCGGGTCTTTGGCAGCATCCCCGTGCGGACTACGTGGACTGTGCACGACATTGATGTCGGTGATGCCGCGCCAGTAAAGCTTTCTCCCTATCGGGTTAAACCCCTCAGGCAGAAGTCCCTGGAGGAGGAGATTACTTATATGCTTGATCACAACTTGATCAAACGGGGGACCAGTGAATGGAGCTCCCCCGTCACCCTGCAGTCCAAGCCTGATGGCAAGGTCCGTTTTTGTGTCGACTTTAGAAAAGTGAATACACTGTCGAAGATTGACACCTACCCTCTGCCTAAGGTAGACGACTTGGTGGACAAGATAGGGTCTGCCACCTACATTACCAAGGTAGATTTGGTCAAGGGTTACTGGCAGGTACCCCTCTCGGAGCGTGCCAAGCAGGTGGCCAGTTTTGTGGTAAATGGGGCGGTGAATCAGTGCCAAGTAATGCCTTATGGCCTGAAAAATGCACCAGCCACCTTCCAGAGCCTCATGGATCGGGTCGTGTAGGGGGTGCCGAACTGTGCCGTGTATATTGATGACGTGGTGGTGTTTGACTCCAGCTGGGAGGATCACCTTGACCACGTGGAGGCACTTGTTCGTCGCCTAGGTGAGGCTGGCTTGGTGGTCAATTTGGACAAGTGTGAGCTTGTCCAAGCCCGGGTGCAGTACTTGGGTTACGTTGTGGGACATGGCCAGGTGTCTCCCCCTGAAGCTAAGGTGGAGGCCATTAACAATTTCAAGGCACCTTCTGGTCGGCGGGCCCTTCAGCGTTTCCTGGGCATGATAGGGTACTATCGGCGGTTCATCAAGGGCTACTTTACGGTGCTGGCCCCCCTTACTGACTTACTGCGAAAGGACAGGAAGTGAGAGTGATCCGCAGAGTGTGAACAGGCTTTTGATTCAGTGAAGTCGTTACTCTGCCACCATCCTATCCTGCGTGCCCCTGACTTCACTAAGCCTTTTGTGCTGGAGACTGATGCTAGTTGAGTGGGCGTGGGTGCCATGTTATTGCAACAGGGGGAGGATCAGAAGGAACACCCAGTTGCATTCTTCTCGAAGAAATTCACTGCCGCTCAACGGAATTATTCCGTTATAGCGCAAGAGTTGTTGGCCATTCTGTTAGCCTTGCCGCATTTTGAGGTGTACTTGCCTTCATATAGCCCGGTGATCAAAGTCTACTCTGACCATCACCCTTTGCAGTTCTTGCAGAAGTTCAAGTTTAAGAATCAACGACTAACTCGCTGGAGTTTGTTGTTGCAGGAGTACAACTTGGACGTAAAAAATATCCGAGGGGTGGCTAATGTTATAGCCGATTGCCTGTTCCGCTCAGATGTGCATGAGGGCGGAGCTGAAAGAAAATTTTGCTCCATGGAACAAAATTTTCCCTTGGGGAAGGGCGTGTAACACCTGCCGGGGGGACTGGCTGGTGTATGTCTCCTCGGGTGAGTGAGGAGGAGGAGGAGAGAGAAGAGTGGAAGGTGCTCCCCCCCCCCCGCAGCCCTTGTTAGGCCCCTCAGTCCCGCGTGGCAGAGCGGCGCCCGAGTTAGTAGAGGTCTGGCCTTAATAGCAAACACACGTGCCACTCTGCTCCGCAGCCTCTTGCTATCCATCGTCGTTGAGTTGCTGCGTTTTGGTAGTTGTTGAGTCTTTGTGTAGGAAGTTTGCCTTGCATTCACTTGAGTCAGTGAATAGCTAGAGGGTGTCTGAAGTGTAGTATTTCTTGCTTAGTATTGAAAACACGTGGGTTCCACCATTTGGGTGAGGCTTTCGGGCTGACCACGTGCTAGGTTTAGTATTAACGGACGAAAGGCGGGAAACGAATGATTACCGTGTTTTGGAGTCTTGGCTAGCACAGGAGACACTGACACACACACACACATCGCCTGTACACTAATTAACCTTTGTTCTGCGAGGCCAGCTCATAACACGAATATCAGTTTCCCGTCCTTCTGGGCAGTGGGATGAGAAAGGTGGGAGGTGCACTCCAGTAATAACGTAACAGGGAGGAACTTTCCATCACCACTGTTTAACCACCCATAGATACAATCGTGGTAGCATTTTGAAGCGTTACGTAGCATATTTCTTCAAGTATCACTTAGAGTGGAGGTGAGAGCAGAGGGTGCTCTCACTCGTGTTTGTTTAGTGATACAGCCGGGCCTCTCAGTAGCCTAGGCTGTAATCGGTACTATACGTTTGTATTTGAATAGGAGAGTAGAAGGGAGGGTTACGGCCCCTCTCTTTCTCTGGATAGAAGCTGGAGGGCTTCTATCGGTTCACAGTTAGCGAACAGTCTGTTGTGCTTGAGGCCGCAGTCGTAACAATATATATATATATATATATATATATATATATATATATATATATATATATATATATATATATATATATATATATATATATATATATATATATATATATATATATATAATATATAATATATATATATATATATATATATATATATATATATATATATATATATTATATATATATATATATATATATATATATATATATATATATATATATATATATATATATATATATATATATATATATATATATATATATATATATATATATATATATATATATATATATATATATATATATATACATAGCGGGATTCTTGCAAGGACTATTGGTTTGATGACTGGTCTGTATTCTGGGACTGAGAGTGCTGTGAAGTGTGGGGGAGGTGTATCCAGCTTCTTTCCTGTTAATACACGAGTGAGGCAAGGGTGCGTCCTTGCCCAATCACTCAACACTTGTATGGACTGGGTATTGGGCAAAGTTGTAGATCAAAGTGATTGTGGAGCATCCCTCGGCAACACCAAGATCACTGATCTTGTTTTTGCCGATGATGCAGTAATCTTTGCTGAGTCGATGGAGGTCCTGATGATGGCTCTCGAGGCGCTGCACGAGGAGGCAAAGCTTTTGGGACTTGAGGTCTCCTGATTGAAAACCAAGGTCCAGGTGATTGGAGGCTTACTAGATGAAACAGTACAGTCTGTTCATGCGTGCGGCGAGGACATTGAGATCTTGGAAAGTTTTACATACCTTGGTAGCGCAGTCCATAATGACGGCGGGTCACGTCAAGAAGTCTTACGGCGGATTGGCATAGCCCATGGTGTTATGGACTCGCTCACCAGGAGTATTTGGCGTTGTCGGTACCTCTGCAGGAGGACAAAGATCCGGAACTTCAAGTCGCTTGTGATCCCTGTCTTACTCTATAGTTGTGAGACATGGACACTAAATAATGACTTGAAGAGACGAATTGATGCCTTTGGTAATAAGTGTCTTCGCGGAATCATGGGGTATCGCTGGGATGATTACGTGTCAAATCAGCGATTGCACCGTGAGACTGAATCAAGGCCTATTACCTGCATAGTCCCTCAGCGCCAACTTCGGCTATATGGGCATGTGGCACGCTACCCTGAAACCGTTCCTTCCCATCGGGTTGTATCTGTAAGAGACACTCCGGCGTGGAAGAGGGCACGGGGGCGCCCACAATGCTCGTGGCTGGGGCAAGTTGATGTTTCTTGTCAAGAGCTGCTTGGTATGGGAAAACAGCCTGCATGGGGGCTCGCGCGTGGTGACCCCCGGGAGTGGCGTCGTAGGGTGGGCGAGGCGACGCGCCCCCCGGCGTATGCCCCCAATGATTGATATATATTATATATATATATATATATATATATATATATATATATATATATATATATATATATATATATATATATATATATATATATATATTTCAATCAGTAGGTTATATTTCGCTCATGAAGTTATAATTTAAAAAATACCTGTGTATTGTCTAATTTTAGTCTAAATAGCAATAGGAATATCATGTCGCCAAGGGTAAAGAGGCAAATGCAAGAGATAAACAGTGGAGTTATAGGTAAGAGTTACCTGGAAGTAAGTAAGGTAAGAAGTTAGAAAGTCACCCTGAGAATCCCCATGAAGAGCCAGAAAGGCGCCTGACCTGAGAGACGCTTCTGTATTCTCCCAGTCTCCCCTTCTTTACACAAGGGGGCGGAGCGGGTGAGCAGATAGATTACTTTTAGGGAAATTCAGAGACAAGAGGTGAGAGGTCAGGTAAAGGATGGGAGCCGATGCCCCCCTTGTAATGTGTGGGTCCCGGGATGGGGTGGTGGTGGATTGAATAGGGGCAGGAGTGTGGCATGGATGAGGGTGGGGGTGGGGTCGACTCGGTAGTAAATAGTTGAATTAGTACGTGTATACAGAATGGATCGAGGACTGGACATATAGACAAATAGACATACACACACACACACACGCACACATACATATATATATATATATATATATATATATATATATATATACATATATATATATATATATATATATATATATATATATATATATATATATATATATATATAAATATATATATATATATATATATATATATATATATATATATATATATATATATATATATATATATAATATATATATATATATATACACAGATAGATAGATAGATATTTATTGACCACAGCTTTATGCGTAAATTACACATAATATCATTAATAAATAGACAAAACACTTAATGTCCAAAAAATGAAACATTCCCACAAATTTTGAGTAACAAACTGTAGTCCAACAAAAAATAATTACTAAAACTACTACTACTATACGATAAACTACTAAACACATAAAATTCAACAAGCAGCCAGCTTGATCTACGTCCCTATGAAAGACAAAAAAATAAATAAACTATTAATGGAAAAGAATATGCATTTCTTAAGTATAACTATTTAAAACTTCATGAATAATTTTGCATGTTATTACATCACTGAAATTGGAGAATTTCACACACACACACACACACACACACACACACACACACACACACACACACACACACACACACACACACACACACACACACACACACACACACACACACACACACACACACACACACACACACACACACACACACACACACACACACACACACACACACACACACACACACACACACACACACACAATAAATGGAACAATTTGTAATACCTATTTGATAACAGGAAAATCATTACATTAATAATAACTTGCTTCTAAAGTTCAAAACATGTTCGTACATCACTCTTTTTCCAATGACCGACACAAAGGGATGCGGCGCGTACACTGCCTTGATGCCTCGGGCTAAGAGACGCTAAGGAGGGAGAAGGAGGAATGAGAAGAGAAGCGAAGGGCATATAGACGGACATTGTTCATCTCCAAAATCTGCCAATAGTGGTATTCCCCAAGGTTCTTTCCTATCACCCACTCTCTTTCTATTATTACTTAATGATCTTCTAAGTCTAACTCAAAGCTCTATCCACTCCTACGCTGATGATTCTATCCTGCATTTTTCAACGTCGTTTATTAGACGTCCAACTCAACAGGAGCTAAGTGATTCACGGAGAGATACCACCGTGCACCTACTTTCTGATCTTTCTATAATTTCTGATTGGGGCAAAGCAAACCTTGTTTTGTTCAATGCCTCAAAAACCCAATTTCTTCACCTATCTACTCGACAAAACCTACCAGATAACTATCCCCTCTTCTTCAATGACACTCAACTATCTCTTTCTTCTACAATGAACATTCTTGGACTATCCTGTACTTAAAATCTGAACTGGAAATTTCACATCTGATCTCTTGCTAAAACAGCTTCTAAGAAGTTTGGTGTCCTGTAGCGTCTGCGTCCTTTTTTTTCTCCCTCCCAGTTGCTTGCTCTCTACAGGGGCCTTGTCCGCCCATGTATGGAGTATGTCTCACATGTTTGGGGAGGATCTTCTCATACAGCTATCCTAAATAGGGTTGAGTCAAAAGTTTTTCGTCTCATCAACTCCAAACTAGCCTTTGTGAAGGAGTACCTGACGACCTGATAGGACTACCTGCATGGCCCTGATCTCCACCAAATATTTGGAACAGGTAGATAAGTGTCTCGAAGGTCTTGTTACATGGGGCAAAATTATTCCTGATGGGAAAGACGTGTAAATGCTGCATGTTCATATCCTTATCTGTGTGATTAATGACCTGTAGAGAGCCCAACGCCAGGCGCATGACCCTATTCATAGCGTAAAATAATTGAAAGTATCTAGAAATTGAGTGATCTGTGGATATTTATTACCTTAGAAACCAGATCCTTCCTTATGTCTGACTTTCTAATGACCTTCGAAATATAATGACCCGATGCCCTGCCGTTCTTTTTGGAGAATACATAAATAAATTACAGCCCCGAGACAGGTACCTGACAGTCCTGACACCCTGGCTATAGTAGCGGAGGCTGTAAGGAGCTGATAGACTGAATTTTGGGAAAATCTATATGAGCCCTGAAGACATACGTTCGATGTCACGAGGTTATAGAAGAAACAGCATTTGTAGTCACGCCTAAATGGAAAAAAATATATATATATATCTGCAAGGGTCAATTATCTCCAGATAATAGATAAAAACTTAAACCTCATTCTTTACACTCAGTATGTTGATATCCACTACCGATAGATATCTTTCTTCTGTATATATGATTTTTCTCTCATAATGCCTTATATATGAAAATATGCGAGATTTAAGATTGTCAAGAGTCAAGCTTTGCCTTTTCACCTCTCAGCTCACGAGGACTCAAGCAGAAAGGCAATGGAAAGTGTGAGGAGTTTCTTGCCTGTTTGGTCGCTCCTCTCCATACGCGAGCAGAATTATCATAAGACAACATGGCTGCGTCTTTAAGGAAATGCTAATGCCGCTCTCTGCTTCCTTGTACTCCTTGCAATTTTTTTTTTCATTTTGAGTCAACAATACGTCTGAGCGGAGAAAAAATACGATGGTGATAGTGGTCAACAGGGAAGGGCTGGCGGCGGCGAGGACTTGACCAAACTGTGTGTTGTCAATGACGACGTTAGGATCGTATCATGACATACCTTTCAGTGTTGTTTTGTTCTCTGTCTTGGTGTAACATGACAAACGTTGTGCACGGCTCATAATTTATGTACAATATTTATGAAAGTAAGAGAGACTATTGTGAAGTCATGAGGAGATCTTGCGGTTTGAATAAAATTCAAATCTATTGTGCAAATTTAAACTTCACCATTTTTTTCAGCTTCGATGCTCAGGTTTATCATCGACTTAATTTGTATGAATTACTCATTGACATTTATCTTGTGAAAAATATTTTTAGATTATCTGTGATAATTTTTCTTTGTCAAATAAGTCATATCTGGTGAGCACAAGAGAGTGGCGCCAGCGGGTTGGGCCTCGTGTGACACAATACCACAGAAATGATAGTAAACAAGCCTCCAAATAACTTAAATTGTGTACGATGATGGATGGCGGCAAGTATATTATATATGCAAAAATTTTCACGTCAAATGACTACTAATCAGCCTCTGGATGGCGAGGTGGAGGGGTGGAGGGATGAGGTGGAGGAGGACCGAGGGGCGGACAGAAAAGGATTCGGAACATTCGTCACGCTGACCTCTGGGAGCAGGAACGAGAAAGAGGCGCGTGGCCGGGAAGGTCCTCCGCCAACAATGCTGCGAGGAAGATTTGCATAAAGAAAGTTATTGCCG
>JACEEZ010002335.1:47500-55823 GCA_016584305.1 Chionoecetes opilio
GGTTCTGTCCTATCACCCACTCTCTTTCTATTATTCATTAACCCTTTCACGCACGGTGACGCGATCGCGTCAAAACGGGCCCATCTACATCTGAGCTTTTGACGCGAACTGCGTAAAAAAACATTTAAAAATTCGCCAAAAATTAAGTATTTATCAGAATCGCGTCAAAATTTACTGCGTCAAAGATCCAAGCTAGGCCTATAAAATAAACTAATTGTCAACTCGCTCGTGAGGGTGGATTTGAAGTGATAAGGGCTTGTGTTCCAGCTCACTCTCAGCAGGCAGCCTGTCAACACGGACTGCCCGTCCCTTTAAAACGTGTCCCGAGCCGGGTAAGCCATACTTGTAGCCTAATCCGTCTTCCAACATGTGTTTAAGTTTTCCTCCATTTTCTCAAGAACTACTGGCCATATGAAAATTCTAATGGTAGCGTTGGAATCCTCATAAACATCCGCTTTTAGTGCCATATAAACAATAAAAAGTTGACTCAGGAAGTATCGAGCTACGAAGTGGTGAACGTAAGTATTTTTTATTTCTCTTTACTCAATGTTTTTTCTAAGTCGTTAAACTCCGCTATTTACTTGCATTTCTTGTAATTTTTGGTCTTTCATAAGGCAGAATAATCTCTTGCGAAACCAACGATATATAATAATGCCAGGAAAAAAGAATAATCATGGTTGAAATTAATAACATAACCAAAACATTCGCCGCAGAGTCAGGCCATTACGCGCGACCCCTTAGAGAGCCCCAGACTGATGTCGCAGTGCACGGAAAGACTTATTAAACTGTTCGTGCGTGAAAAGGTTAATGATCTTCTAAGTCTAACTCAAAGCCCTATCCACTCCCACGCTGATGATTCTACTTAGCATTTTTCAACGGTGTTTATTAGACGTTTAACTCAACAGGAACTAAGTGATTCACGAAGAGATGCCACCGAGCGCCTAACTTCTGATCTTTCTATAATTTTTGATTAGGGCATAGCAAACCTTGTTTTGTTCAATGCTTCAAAAACCCAATTTCTTCACTTATCTACTCGATAAAACCTACCAGATAACTATCCCCTCTTCTTCAATGACACTCAACTATCTCTTTCTTCTACAATGAACATTCTTGGACTCTCCTTTACTAAAAATCTGAACTGGAAATCTCACATCTCATCTCTTGCTAAAACAGTTTCTAAGAAGTTAGGTGTCCTGTGGCCCCTGCGTCCTTTTTTTTTCCCTCCCAGTTGCTTGCTCTCTACAGGGGCCTTATCCGCCCATGTATGGAGTATGTCTCACATGTTTGGGGAGGATCCACTCATACAGCTCTCCTAAAACAGGGTTAAGTCAAAAGCTTTTTCGTCTCATCCCCTCCCCTCCTCTGACTGACTGTCTTCAATCTTTAAATCACCGCCGCAATGTTGCCTCTCTTGCTATCTTCTACCATTATTTTCATATACGTACTCACTGCTCTTCTGAACTTGCTAACTGCATACCTCCCCCCCCCCTACTGTGACCTCGCTGCACAAGACTTTCTACTCATTCTCATCCCTATTCTGTCCATCTTCCTAATGCAAGAGTTAATCAGTATCTTACTCTTTCCTCCTTTCACTGGTAAACTCTGGAACTCTCTTCCTGTTTTCTATTCTTCCACCGTCTTACAACTTAAATCTTTTCAAGAGAAGAGTAACAAGACACCTTCCGAACTAAACTGGCCCACCCCTCTTTTTTTATTCTCTTACTGTCTTCTTATAGGACTGACAACTAAGCGGGCTTTGTGTAGGTACATCTTTTTGTTTGTGGCCTTGGCCAGTCCTTTGTGATGAAAAAAAAAAAAAAAAAATTCCACAAGATCCGTTATCTCATTTTCCCATTGATGACTGTTTCTCCTGCTGAACCCCTCACATCTGATGCCAAGGACGCTCTCCTTTTTTAATGTCAGCCTCTACCACCATGGGAGTCCCCTTGAAGTGAAATGTATGCTGTGGAGACCAGAGCTGGTCGAGCTAAACTGATCCACACTTAAGTCCTGTCTTTTTTTTTTAATACGTTGGAGCCTATATTGCCTGTAGGCTATTATTTTCTTTTGAGGGCTTAGATGGTTGGCCCTGCTCATTCTTGAGGCCCTGCTCATTCTTGAGGGCTGTAATGGTTGGCCCTCGCCCGTGGTGGCGCAGGCTAGATTTTTATAGTGACACCTGTGTGAAGGTCCGTTTTTCTGTGATGGTCAACCCTCATTTAGGCTCATTCTGCCAATCTGGTGCTCCTTCCGCCGCACTGCAGTCGCAGTCGGAAGAACAGGTACGCAGCATGCGGTTTTTCTTCAGCCACTCGACGATGGATTTTACAGTTGCTCCTTGGTGGGACTTGAACTCTCGACCTTGTGCTCACTTTCCAGGCTCTTGTCGACCGCGTTAAAGATGGTCGAAAGAGTTGCCCCCGGCAGGATTCGTACTCGGGACATTGAGCTCACCATTCCAAGACGCTAACTACTCAGCCACCGCCTCCATCAAAGGCCTAAACTACATCCTTTGTCTGTGACTCCTGATGAGTTTCGTCGACTACAGGAATCCTGTCCTTCACTGCAGTGTATACGTACCAAGACTACTACTTGTGAAGTGGAGACAGCACGGGATGGTGCCACTTACAAGTTTCTATTTGAACACGGCCTCCGGTACCGGAAATGTCTCTCCTCCGATCGCCCATAAAAGGTAAATAATTATCTATCCTCGGTTGTCCCCAGTAAGTGCCGTCCTGTCATCCTACGTTTGGCTCACGAAGATCCTTTAGCTGGTCATGTCTACCATCTCAAGACCCCGATGAAGATCTCCCAAGACTTTTATGTCCAGGAATGTGCGCGGACATCTGGGTTTACTATCGTTTCTACGACAAGTCTCACCGCATGTCAACTAAAAGACGGATACGTCCAGTACACCTTCAGCTGTTACCTTACCAAATTTTCATCATGTTTAAGTATTCATAGTCATTATACATTTTTCATCGAAGTGCTTGACATATCAAGGAAATTCAAGTATTACCGATTCTAGGATGGGAAAGTCATTTGGAAGAGGCATGGGTAAAACTACAGTCTAAAACATTACCCCCTATTTACCCATACTTTTCTAACCTAACTAGGGAGCTGCGGCCCCCCAGACCAACCGCTAGTTAACTAACCTAACCTGGACATTGGTTACGTAACTTAGCTTAACTAAGGGGGCAGAACCCGGCCAGAATCCCCATATGTTATACTAGCCGCAAAGCCGCCCTCCGGGCGGACTTTTGGCTAGCTCCTGCGGAGGGATATTGGGTGGGCCTTCGGCCCACCACCTGTGGACTCTCCAGATAGCCCCTTCTAACTTTCCTGAAATCATGGATGTAGAAATGTATGTATTCCCCCCACCCATTCACTCACCCATTACCCATTCACTCACCCATTACCCATCACCCCCCCCCCATTCACTCACCCATTACCCATCACCACACACCCATTCACTCACCCCATTACCCATCACCCCCCACCTATTCCCTCACCCATCACCCATCACCCCCACCCATTCACTCACCCATCACCCCACACCCATTACCCATCACCCCACCCATTCACACACCCATTACCCATCACCCTACATCAAGGCTTCCTCAATTCTCGCAAACCACTTTTGTTTTCACAATTCTCGCTAATAGGCTGCTAAAAAAAAAAAAAAAAAGTGATCGGATCATCTCATAAGGGGGCTTATGACCTTCCCCTGGTCAACCTGATTCCAAAAATGTGCCATATGAGGTGTTTGCGCCACGGGGGGCGGAACCTATACCACACACACACAGACAGACAGACAGACAGACAGACACACTTTCGCTTATATTATTATAGATTTAATTTCCGACGGCTGTTGTATGGGTTAAAAATGGTAAATTGATATTTTTAACCAGTAATTGAGTACGAGGTCATGACTACTCTTTTTCTATGTATTCTGATGTTTTAAGAATGATGGTCATATTAAAAATCGTCGAAAATGCCTCATTTTGCAGTTATCCCTCCTTAATAACAAACCTGGGGATCCGTCGGGAACGCGGGATTTTGGGCGGGGAAAGTGGAAACGAGTTTTGTGCGGGTAGTAGATTATGTTGATGACGTAAAATATATCTGGTAAATCCTCTATGGGATGACGTAAGGCCGAAGATACATAAAGAATATATAAACCGATAAAGTCTAGGGGAATTACCTACCTATTCCTTGAAAGCTCTCAAGTTAAATCTGTAAATGCAACGATAAAGCTGCTGTTTAATACAAAACATGGACATTAATTACATAACCTGACATAATTAGAGCGAATTCACTAACCTAACCTGGACATTGGTTGCTTAGCCGGACCTAAAATAGGAATACCAGTGTGATTTCAGTATGTCTCTAATTTCAGTATGACCAGTGTGATTTCAGTATGTCTCTAATTTCAGTATGAACAGTGTGATCTCAGTATGACCCCTACATTTCAGTATGACTAGTATGATTTCAGTACGACCCCTAAATTTTAATGTGATTTCAATATGACTTCAATTTAATATCAATGGTTATTTGTAGTGTGTATGTCATAAACATCATTGATTTCACAGTATTTCCTTTGGTGTATTTAGGGTAGAAGGAAGTAATATAAGAAGGGTACGTAGAATGCATGGACAGGAGACAGAGAGAGCTCCAAGAAACATACATCAAACAGCATTAGAATAACATTGTATACATCTCTGAAAGGAGATCTAGTCATGCTGAGACACATAAAAAAGACTCGGATTAGCTAGTGGGGAGTCAATAGGAAACTTTAAAATGAGGCTGGATAATTTCGTGGATGGGGATGAAAGATTGATGTAGGAAGCGTTAAGTAACTACCAGTTACTACCAGACTGTGGTTGTCTATATATATATATACATGAGATACATATAATATATGCATATAAGTAAAATATATATAATATAAATATTATATATAGAGATAGATAATATATAGTATATATATAAATAATATGATATATATATATAATATAATATATATGAGTAGATATGCATATATATATATATATTATATATGATAATATATATATATATGACATATAATAATATATATAGATATATATATATTATATGATATACATATAGATATATATAATAATATATATAATATATATATATATATATCATATATAGATATATAATATATATATAATATATAATATATAATATATATATTAAGATATATATATAATGATAATAATATATATAGTATATATAGAGCATATATATATATATGATATATATATATATAATATATATATAATATATATATATATATATATAATATATATATATAGAATATATAGACATATAAATAATACTATATATAATATATTATGATAATATATATATATATATATACATATAAATACATCATATACATAAATACATATATATATACTAAAATATATATAATATATATATAATATAATAATAATATATAAGATAATATAATATATTAATATAATATATATATATAACATATATATATATATATACATATATGGATATATACAATATATATATAGATAATATATTACATATATATATATATAATATAATATATAATATATAATATAATATATATACATATAATAGATATATAATAATATATATAATATATACATATATATTATATATATATAATATATATACATAATATATATATATATATACAATATAATAATAGATCATATATATAATATATATATCATATATATATCTATATATATAATATATAGATATATAATAATATAATATATATTAGATAATATATATATAGCATAATATAAAAATATATATATATACATAATATAATATATACATATATATATATATATATAATAAATATAGATATAAATATAATATAATATATATATATATATACAATATTTTATATATATATATATATTATAATTATATATTTTAATATATATATATATATATAATAGATTTTTTTTATATATAATAATATATAAATATATACATATATATATAATATAATTTTAAATTAAAATTTATATATATAATAATATATAATTATATATACATAAATATAAAATTACATATATATATATATACATCTAATATATAAAATAATATAATAAATTATATATATAAATTTATAAAAGAAAATACATATATTATATAATATACATATATATTAAATATTTATATATATATACATATATAATAATATACATATAAAAAATTTTATACATATAATAATTTTACTTTAAATATATAACATATATATATATAAAATTATACAATGTTATATGGGGTATAATTAATATAACATAATTAATAAACAACAATACATATATATATACATAATATATATCCCTAAAATTACATAAATATCCCTATTAAATAAAAAACCAAATATATATAGCATATATAAAATATAAATAACATTTTAACAAAATACATAAATATTTATATAACATATACATTACTTTAAAATTATATATAAAATACATTAACATTACATATAAACGTATTTTAATACGTAATATATATATATTATATATATATATAAAAATATAGATAATTATAAAAATATATATATATATATATTTTATATATATATATATATTAAAATATATAGATATATTTATATATTTTTGGTATTTTTAGGAGCCCCATCTTAAATTTTCAGGGTGAAAAAGACACTCGCCCTTCCCTTGGGGTTTTTTATGCGCAACTTTCGCCAAAAGACACTTTGGGATCATCAGGCTAAAATAGTTTAAAAAAAAAAAAATATATATTTCTTTTCAAAAACGAACATCTAAAAAAATTTTTTTTTTTAAAAAAATAAAATAAGCCTTTTATTTATCTTAAAAAATAAAATAATAAATAAAATACAAAAAATACCTAACTGACTTTGGTGGGTAAAAACTGTTGAAATTGGCAGGAGGACTGAATGAACAATAGTTTCGGGTAACATTTCGGGGTCGTTTTGTGGCGATCGAAAAGAGAGTCGGACAAAAGAAACAGTGTGAAATCATTTGGGGTATTGTAGTTTTGGGGTGAAGGGGACTTGGGTTATTAAGATCAGGGGACAAATGCTTGATGTGGATGGATTTTAATAATTTAGGGTCACTAGGGTAGTGTGCCTTTGGAAAAATACTAAGTATTCATAGAAAAAAGGGTGACTAAATCATGTGAGTGTGAGCGGGTTGCAGATTGCCCAAGGGGAAAAGATGGGGCGACCCGTCGGCACAAAACCCTTTTTTGCTAGAAAGGGCCCAAGGGGTTTGACCTTGTTTTTCTCGCCCATGTATCTAACGGTTAAAAGCTAGAACATTTGAAAATTGTAAATTATGTGTTTGTCTAAAATGGGTTATTAGACTCGGTGGTTAAAAAGGGAACCCCAACCCCTATTAGGGCACAACTAATTTAAATTTTCCCTTTTACGGCCAAAACTCAGTTACACCCCTTTTGAAAAAAAAAACAATTATCTAATTAAGTTTCATCTTTTCCCAACTCAAAATTTAAATTTATTTTTAATAATTAATTTACCCTTTAAAAACACATTTCAAAATTTAAAAACTCTATACCTAAAGCTCTTTTTTTCTAACATAATTTACGAATTCAAATTCTCTAAACTGTACCGCTAATTTCGTCGGCGAGACAAAAAGGAATCTAACCCTTTGGCTTTTGAGCCCTAAAAGGGGTTTTTTGCAAAGTACTGGTCGACCCATTTTTTCCCCTTCCCCAATCCCGCAATCCGCTTTACAAATCACATGATTTAAGATCACCCTTTTTCTATGAAACTTTAAAAATTTTTTCCTATCCAAGGCCCCACACCCTAGGACACTAAATTTTAGAATCCATACCCCATCAAGCATTTTATTTTTTATTTATTTTGTTTTGATAATATAGGGTATTTTTTTTGTTTAAAAAAAAAAACTTTTTTGATGTTCGCTTTTTAGGGGAGTATAGTATATTTAAATTTTTTTAAAAATTTTTTGCCTGATGTTTTCCAAAATGTCTTTTTGGGGAAACGTTGGGGGCATAAACAAAACCCCCAAAAATGACAAGGTCTTTGTCACCCTGAAATTTTTTCAAAATATATAAAAATATATTTTATATAATTTATATAAAATTATATAATATAATATATATATATATATAATATTTTTATATATTATAATTATTTTATAATATTATAATATATATATATATATATATATATATATATTATTTCTATAAAATATACGTATTTTATAGTATATTAAACCCTAATATATTTATATTATATATATATTTTTAT
>JACEEZ010002336.1:0-7500 GCA_016584305.1 Chionoecetes opilio
CTCTCCTCTCTCTCTCTCTCTCTCTCTCTCTCTCTCTCCTCTCTCTTCGTCCTCTCTCCGAGAGAGAGAGGGGAGAGAGAAGTGAGAGGGGTGAGGAGGAGAGAGAAAGGAGGGTACAAGAAAAAAGTGGGGGGGGGAGGTTGGAGTGCATGGAGCAAGTAGCAATAAAAACAATAAAAGGAATGTGGGAGGTAGAAGAGATAGAAAGAGAAAGAGGGAGGTAGGGAGGGGAGGAGAGAGCGAAAGAGAAAAGAGAAGGAAGAGAGGAAGGAAAAAGGAGCTCGCGGGGCGTGGATAATTACCGTATAATTTACTCTGTACACCATTACCTTAATGATGGAAAAAATGGCTGGAGGAGGGGGAGGAGGAGGAGGAGGAGGAGGTGGAGGAGGAGGAGGAGGAGGAAAAAATAATGGCTGGAGGAGAAAAAGTAGGGCAGTAGTTGCAGTAATTGGACCTGTATTAGTAGTATTATAGTAGTAGTAGTAGTAGTTGTAGTAGTAGTAGTAAGTAGTAGTAGAAGTAGTAGTAGTAGTTGTGGTATTAGTAGCAGGCGTAGCAGGAAGAGGAGGAGAATGAGGGACATAAACATAGTAGAGGAGGAGGAAGAGGAGGAGGAAGAAGCAGAGAAAGAGGGTAAATGAGGAGGAAGAGGAGGAGGAGGAGGAGGAGGAAGAGGAGGCAACCACAGAAGAAGAAGACCAGGTACAGAGGCCTATTTACCTATAACTACATTAGCGTCACTGATAAACTGATTAGACCTGAGAAGAGGAAGGTAGTCAGTCTTCATTGCCGCGGGGATGACGGAGGAGGAGGATTACATAGGATTACATAGGAATAACAGACACCAGGAGACCTATTGGTCCATGACGAGGGTATCTGCTGAACTACATACTACTAACTATCAACTACTTGTAAGAAAACAGTTGCAAAAAGATACCATGTCCTTAAAAGAAGATAGGAACACGGAAGTTTCGTAGTGCAGAAAAATAGGGTATGAAATATACTAACTACAACTACCACTACCACTACAACAAATCGATCCGGGGGACTAAATATGAATTCGCAGGGCACTATCAATACCCATTTACTTTACAGTGCGCGTCAAGCCTGTTTTTAAATGTAGTTATTGTGCTGGCTTCGACAACATTTGCTGGTAACTTGTTCCATCGATCAACGACTCTCACATTGAAATATTTTTTACGGAGATCAGTGATGCAACGTTGACCGTTTTGTTTTAAACCATTATTTCTTGTTGTCACTTGAGTTGAAAGCTCGAATAGGTTCTCTTGATTAATGACATCAAATCCTTTTAGGATCTTAAAGGTTTCTATCAAGTCCCCACGGATTCTACGATCCTTTAAGGAAAACATATTAAGTTTCCGCAGTCTCTCTTCATAGGATGAATCTCGCAGAGATGGCATTTGTTTGGTTGTTCTTCTTTGCACTGATTTCAATTTTGCTTGGTCTTTTACGAAACAGGGCGACCAGAATTGAACGGCATATTCCAAGTGTGGCCTAACCAAGGACGTGTATAATTGTGTCATTACTTTCGGTAATTTTTCGCTTTTTTACTGGCAGCTAGGCAATGCGGACTGGTTTTAAGATCATTACTGATGATGACACCTAAATCCTTTTCCTGCTGTACTTCAGTTAACGATTTATTTTGCATTTGATAGTTATATTTGAGGTTATCGTTGCCTATATCCATTACTTTACATTTATCGGAATTGAATTTTAATAGCCATTTATCACTCCAGTCTGATAGTTTGTCGAGGTCACTTTGTATGAGGAGGAGGAGGAGGAGGAGGAGGAATAGGTTGAAAAGGATGGGAATGAGGAAGACGAGGAGGAGGAAGAGGAGGAAGAAGAGGAGGAAGAAGAGTAGGAGGCTGAAAAGGATGGGATAGAGGAAGAGGAGGAGGCTGGATAGGATGGGAAGGAGAGAGGAGTAGGAAGAAAAGGATGGGTAAGAGGAGGAGGAGGAGGAGGAGGAGGAAGAGGAGGAGGAGGAGGAGGAGGAGGAGGAGGAGGAGGAGCAGAGAAACATACACATATAGGAGTAGCAAGTAAAAGAAATCATGTTTGTTTACAATTTGGTTTTCTTTTCGAACAGTCCATGTCGCTTTTTATATTTTAGATTTTTTTCTTATTTTTCTGTCTTGTAAAATCTTGAAAGAGTAGTAGGGACAAGAGAAAGAAGGAAGATGAAGGATTAAGAGAAGGAATAAGATCAGAGGATGGAGAAGAGAATAGGGTGAAGGGATAGAGATGAGGGGAGACCGAAGAGGGAAGGGAGGATGAAAGATAAAGAAGGGGAGAAGATATAAAGGAGGATTAAGAAAGAAGGGAAATAAGAGAAGGAAGAGAGGGAAGAGGAGGGAAGAGAAAACAATGATGAAATAGAAGATCAAGGACAAGAGAGAGAGAGAGAAGAGAGAGGGAGAGAAGAGAAGAGAAGAAGAGAGAGAGAGAGAGAAGAAGCAGGAGAGGAAGAGAGAGAGAGAGAGATTCAACTGTATAGAAACAATCGGAATTGAAGGGGACTAGAGCGTATACGTACATACGCAATACACACACACACACACACACACACACAACACACACACACACACACACACACACACACACACACACACACACACACACACACACACACACACACACACACACACAAACACACACACACACACACACACACACACACACACACACCCCAACACACCACACACAAAATACAAAAAAAAAAAAAAAAAAAAAAAAAACACAATTATTCCTCACGGTTTTATTTTTCTATCTGACGGTGAAAAAAACTGAAGAAAAACTTGGAACATCATCAACTCATAAATCCACCTTGTCGTTAGTACCTGTCGTTATACAAGGCCTAGCGGTAAATCCCTCTTGCTGAACACCTTTAAATCCCTCTTGTAAGACCCTGGCGTGGTAAATCCCTCTTCCTGGAAACTTTCGGTGTAAATCCATCTTGTTTTGAATCGTCCTCACCGTCAGGGAGGTGCTGGCGGGACGGTATACCCGCCTTTATTTTAATTTTTCCTTTCCTTTTCACCCCTTGAGACCCAGAACGTAATTTTCATTGTAATTTGACCACCATTAGACGATTTTTAATTAATATAAGCAATGTTTTTATAGATATGAACTGTTGAGTATCCTTGTCGACTAACCAATTTGGTATATTAAGTTACTTTTCGTAATTTTATAGCTCGACAACATACGATTTTTTATAGCAAAGGAAAGATCTGCGGGTTAACTTCTTTCTACAGCCCACTACCGTCTTCTTTCTTCCTCTTTCCTTCTTCCTACTTCCCCTTCCTTCCTTCTTCCTACTTCCTCTTCCATCCTTCTTCTTACAGCCTACTACCTTCTTCCTTCTTCCTTCCTTCTTCCTACTTCCTCTCCCTTCCTTCCTTCTTCTTCCTACTTATTCCTACTTCCTCTTTCCTTCTTCTTCATTCCTACTTCCTACTTCCTACTTACCCTTCCTTCCTTCTTCCTACTTCCTTCTTCCTACTTCCCCTTCCTTCTTCTTCATTCCTTCTTCCTACTTCCCCTTCCTTCCTACTTCCTACTTCCTCTTCCTCTTCCTCTTCCTTCCTTCTTCCTACTTCCTACTTTGCCTTCCTTCTTCCTACTTCCTTCCTTCTTCTTCCTTCCTTCTTCCTACTTCCTACTTCCCCTTCCTTCCTTCTTCCTATTTCCTCTTCCTTCTTCTTCCTACTTCCTACTTCCCCTTCCTTCCTTCTTCCTATTTCCTCTTCCTTCCTTCTTCCTACTTCCTACTTCCCCCTCCTTCCTTCCTTCTTCTTTTCCTACTTTTCTTCCTACTTCCTACTTCCCCCTCCTTCCTTCTTCCTTCTTCCTACTTCCCCTTCCTTCTTCCTTCTTCCTACTTCCCCTTCCTTCTTCCTACTTCCCCTTTCTTCTTCCTACTCCGCCTTCCTACTTCCCCTTCCTTCCTACTTCCTACTTCCTACTTCCCTTCCTTCCTACTTCCTACTTACCCTTCCTTCCTTCTTCCTACTTCTTCTTCCTTCCTTCTTCCTACTTCCTACTTCCCCTTCCTTCCTTCTTCCTACTTCCTTCTTCCTGTAGTTCTTCTTTCCCCCCAACTGTCTATTCCCTCTCATCTATCCTAACTGTCTATCGTAATCCTAACTGTATCTCTATCTAACTGTCTATCCCCTCTAATAGAATAGAAAGGTACCTACATCCTACCTACCTGTACCTGGCTGCCGCGGAAGACCTCATTACACACCTGAATACCATCGGGTCCTCAGCGTCATGTGGGACTGAAGGGAAGGAAGTAACAGAAGTATAGAAGCATAATGAAACGAGGTACAGAAGTAAAAGGATAGAGAGAAGGGTGAGCCAGAAATATATGAGGACTAGAGAAAGAAATGACACACACACACATACAAAACACACCTTCCCCCACCCAATCCCCCCCAACACACAACCCCCCCCCACACACACATCCCCCCAACACCAACCCCCCCCCCACACACAACCCATCTTCCCCACACACACAACCTCCCACACAACTCCACTTCCCCCCACACACATAACCTCCCCACACACAACGCCCCCCCCACACACACAACCACACACACACATACAACCCCTCTTCCCCACACACACAACCCCCCCACACAACCCCACTTCCCCACACACACACACAACCACACACACACAACCCCTCTTCCCCACACACACAACCCCCCCCACACACACAACCCCCCCACACACACAACCCAACCCCACACGTACAACCCCCCCACACACGCACACAATCCCCCTTCCCCCCCCACCCCCTTCACACACACACACAAAGTTCCAGGTGTCGTTGCATCAAAACAGAAAAATAGGTGAGTGTGAACGCCTCCAAACGATGCTCACTTTATTGGCCTCATTAGCAGGACCAAAGGGCGGAGCAGCTTGGGTCTGCACGTTATGTAAAAGCCATCATTAATCTTGAAAGGAGGAGGAGGAGGAGGAGGAGGAGGAGGAGGTGGAAGAGGAGGAGGAAGAGGAGGAGGGGGAAGATCTGGGAAAGGAGGAGGAAGAAGAGTGAGAGAAGAAGGAGGAGGAAAGTGTGGTAGAGGAGGAGGAGTGAGGAAGAGGAGGAGGTGGAGGAGGAGGAAGGTGGGGTAGAGGAGAAAGATCTGAGAGAGAAGGAGGAATTAGAAGAGGAAGAGGGGGAGGAGGAGGAGGAGGAGGAGGAGGAGGAGGAGGAGGAGGAGGAGGAGGAGGAGGAGGAGGAGGAGTGAGAGAAGAAGGAGGTGATAGAAGAATGAAAGAAGAAGGTGGAGGAAAGTGGGGTAGAGGAGGAGGATTACATAGGATTACATAGGAATAACAGACACCAGGAGACCTATTGGTCCATAGCGAGGGTATCTGCTGAACTACATACTACTAACTATCAACTACTTGTAAGAAAACAGTTGGAAAATGATACCATATCCCTAAAGAGAATAGGAACATGGAAGTTTCATAGTGCAGAATGATAGGATATGAAAAATACTAACTACAACTACCACTACCACTACAACTAATCGATACGGGGGACTAGATACGAATTCGCATTATCAATACCCATTTACTTTACAGTGCGCGTCAAGTCTGTTTTTGAATGTAGTTATTGTGCTGGCTCCGACAACATTTGCTGGTAACTTGTTCCATCGTTCAACGACTCTAACATTGAAATAATTTTTACGGAGATCGGTGATGCAACGTTGACCGTTTAGTTTTAAACCATTATTTCTTGTTGTCACTTGAGTTGAAAGCTCGAATAGGTTCTCTTGATTAGTGACATCAAAACCTTTTAGAATCTTAAAGGTTTCTATCAAGTCCCCACGGATTCTACGATCCTTTAAGGAAAGCATATTAAGTTTCCGCAGTCTCTCTTCATAAGATGAATTTCGCAGAGATGGAATTTGTTTGGTTGCTCTTCTTTGCACTGATTCCAATTTGGCTTGATCTTTTACGAAACAGGGCGACCAGAATTGAACGGCATATTCCAAGGAGGAGGAGGAGGAGGAGGAGGAGGAGGAGGAGGAGGAGGAGGAGTAGTAGTACCCTGGAGGAGGAGGAGTTGGAAGAGGAAGAGGGATAGGAGAGGAGGAGGAGGAGGAGGAGGAGGAGGAGGAGGAGGAGGAGAGGCCTGGAGCGAACTGAATCTCCTCGCCAAAAGGGGAAGCACGTGTCTGTAGATTACCTTCCCCTTTTGATGGAGGGAAGGAAGGAGGTAAGCAGGTAGTCGAGGGGGAAGGAGGAGAGTCGAGGAGGTAAGCAGGTAGTCGAGGGGGAAGGAGGAGAGTCGAGGAGGTAAGCAGGTAGTCGAGGGGGAAAAGTTTGGGTGTTATAAGACTTGATGAGAGGTGTTGAGGGCAAAATTAATCCTGTGATGAGGCTTAGGTAGGTAGATGAGGTAAGCCTTTTGGTGTTAAGGGTTTGTGAGACTCATTGTGAGACATTGAGTGTCAGACTCATTTCCATTAAAAGTACGTGATTGAAAAAGTAATAAAGCAGACTTAGAGGAGTTATGAAGGTAGAGGTTAGGAGGTTAGTGTATTAGGAGGCTATAGAAGAGGTAAGCCTGTTGGAGTTAAGGTTTTGTGAGAATTGGCTACAGACTCATTTCCATTCAAAGCACGTGATTGAAAAAGATATAATTAAGCAGCCATAGAGGAGTTATTAAGGTATAGGAGGTTATTTGGTTAGCATATTAGGAGGTTATAGAAGATGGAAGCCTTATGGAGTTAAGGGTTTGTGAGAATTGATGTTAGACTCATTTTCATTAAAAGTACGTGATTGAAAAAGTAATAAAGCAGCCGTGGAGGAGTTATGAAGGTAGAGGTTATTTGGTTAGTATATTAGGAGGTTATAGAAGATGTAAGGCTGTTGGAGTAGAGTGTTTGCGAGGTTTTGGTGTCAGACTCAATTTCACTTAAAGAACGTGATTGAAAAAGAAATACAGTATATAGCCATAGAGAAGTTTGAGGTTATTGAAGATGAAAAAAAAATAAAGCAGATGTAGAGAAGTCTGTATTTATAGAAGATGAAAGCTGTGATAACTAACAAAGCTTAAAGTCCAGAGTGAAAAATGAAGGCACATATCCTAACACACACAACAAAGTCATTAGAGTTTTTAAGTAAATGAATGTGAATAAGTAAAAGCCGCAATGAATGATATATAACAAAAGCAATACAAGTAAGACTAAAGACTATATATGATAAATTAATAACGACTAAATATAGACTAAATATTATAAATGAATGTGAATATGTAAAGGCCGCAATGACTGTAGTATAAAATAGAATTACAATAACAGGACTAATAACAATATATGACTAAATTGTTAAATAAACGACTAAATAAAAAATATAAAATGAATGGAATATGATAAGGACCGCATGACTGTAGATAATAAAAGTATGAAATATGAAACTTTTTAAACTACGGTGTCAAAATGTAATAAAAAT
>JACEEZ010002336.1:12500-17500 GCA_016584305.1 Chionoecetes opilio
GCGTCGACACACACCACACACACACACACACACTCACACCACACACACACACACACACACCACAACACACACACACACACACACACACACACACCACACAACACACACACACACACACACACACACACACACACACACACACACACACCATACTCACACACACACACACACCACACACACACACACACAACACCACACACACACACACACAACACACACACACACACACACAACACACACACACACACCACACACACACACACACACACCACACACACACACACACACACACCCACACACACACACACACACACACACACACACACACACACACACACACATACCACACACACACACACACACACACAACCACACACACACACACACACACACACACACACACACCACACACACACACACCACACACAACACACACACACACACACACACACCACACACACACACACACACACAACCACACCACACACACACACACATTTTCACACACAAAACACACACAGCTCAGGTTACATGTGTTTATTCAAATAGATTCATAGCTATAGATGGATGAATTGACAAGCAACATACACACACACATACACACACACACACACACACACACACACACACACACACACACACACACACACCACACACACACCACACACCACACACACACACACCCACACACACACACACACACACACACACACACACACACACACACACACACACACACACACACACACACACACTATTATTATCCTCGCGTCGGCTTCCTCAAGGTTATTCATTAAATCTTAGCATCGTATCGGGAAGGCTTCATCAGATCCTCCTACACGGTAATATGATCTTCTCTGACATCACCAGGATTATCTCTTGTGTTTCTCGGCTCATTCTTGCGTCCTTCGGCTCATATTGGCTTTATCTGGCCCAGTTCTGCGTTATGACTCATTTTGTGTCATTTTGCTCCTCGCTGCGTTACTTGGCTCAGCTCTGCGTCAGACTACTCATTTCTGTGTCATTTTGTTTCTCAATGCGTTACTTGGCTCATCACTGGACTCGCCGCCGCGTTACTTGGCTCATATTGACTTTATTTGGCTCACCTCTGCGTCAAACTACTCATTTCTGCGTCATTTTACTCCATGTCGCGTTACTTGGCTCAGCTCTGCGTCATACTTAGTCGTCAGGTAGTTAGTGCGGAGTCAATAGTGAGCTTTAAAAGGAGGCTAGACAATTTCATGGAATCATGGATGGGGATAAAAGGTGATGTAGGTAGTGTTAAAGTAACAGGAACTACCAAGTGTAGGACTCGCGGCCACTTGTAGCTTCCTTATTTTCTGATGTTCTTGTGTTCTTATACTGCTCCTTTCTGCGTCATTTTGCTCCTCACTGCGTTATTTGGCTCATCACTGGACTCGTCGCTGCGCTATTTGGCTCATCACTGGACTCCTCACTGCGTTATTTGGCTCATCACTGGACTCGTCGCTGCGCTATTTGGCTCATCACTGGACTCCTCACTGCGTTATTTGGCTCATCACTGGACTCGCCGCTGCGCTATTTGGCTCATCACTGGACTCGTCGCTGCGTTATTTGGCTCATCACTGGACTCGTCGCTGCGCTATTTGGCTAATCACTGGACTCCTCACTGCGTTATTTGGCTCATCACTGACTCGTCGCTGCGCTATTTGGCTCATCACTGGACTCGCCGCTGCGTTATTTGGCTCATCACTGGACTCGTCGCTGCGCTATTTGGCTAATCACTGGACTCGTCGCTGCGTATTTGGCTCATCACTGACTCCTCCTGCGCTTTTGGCTCATCACTGGACTCCGCTGCGTTATTTGGCTCATCACTGGACTCGTCGCTGCGTATTTGGCTAATAACTGGACTCGTCGCTGCGTTATTTGGCTCATCACTGGTACTCGTTAGCCTGGCTCGTCGCTGCTTTATTTGGCTCATCACTGGACTCGTCGCTGCGTATTTGGCTCATCACTGGACTCGTCGCTGCGTTATTTGGCTCATCACTGGACTCGTCGCTGCGCTATTTGGCTCATCACTGGACTCGTCGCTGCGCTATTTGGCTCATATCTTTGATAGTCTGTTTACTGTAGCGTCAGTTTGTTTACCTTTGCTTCACGTGGCTCACCTCTAAGTCCTTTGGGTCATCTCTGCGTCACTTCACTCACTTCTTCGTCTCTGCTCGTCGCTGCATCAGTCAACTCACATTAGCATGCTGTAATTATTCTACCTGAGTTCCTGAATCTTACATTTTTTAATAGCTAAGGGAAGATTTGACAAGATTGTTGACTAAAAGACGAAGTTGAAGAGGACCTATGAAGCGATACTAAGCGTCAAAGGTCACAAGAAGAAGGAGAAGAAGAAGTAGTTTCAAGTGTAGTTTTCCTTGGCAACTTCCAGCTCGATTGCCTCAAGTGGTTCATATTTACGTCACTTCGCCCACTCAACCCACTCCGTCCACTCAACCCTTACTGTGTGTCACCTGATTCGTGTTGGCGTCACTGGGCTCACGTTTCCATGAGTGAGTTTACCTGTGCGTCACCCAAGCTTTATTTTTATGACGCAGCCTAATCTTGTTGCATGGCGTGTTTTCTATTGCGTCATTCCTCCCTCGCGCGTCACTTACCACGGCATTATTGCGTCATGTAGAGCGTTTTGGCGGTCTCTCTCTCTCTCTCTCTCTCTCTCTCTCCTTCTTTTTTTTTTTTTCTCTCTCTCTCTCTCTGCCACTTAGACGCTCTTTGATACGCCGTGACGTCATAAAAAAATAGTCAAAAATAGTAGAAAAGTAAGTCAAAAATAGTAGTAAAAGACCAAAAAAGTCAAAAATAGTAGAAAAATAAGTCAAAATAGTAGAAAAAGACCAAAAAAGTAAAAAATGGTAGAAAAGTAAGTAAAAAATAATAGTAAAAGACCAAAAAAGTCAAAATTAGTAGAAAAGTAAATAAGAAATTGTAGTAAAAGACCCAAAAAGTCAAAAATAGTAGAAAAGTAAGTCAAAAGTAGTAGAAAAGTAAGTCAAAAAATAGTAGAAAAAGACCAAAAAAGTCAAAAACAGTAGAAAAGTAAGTAAAAAAAGTCATGAATAGTACAGTAAAAAAATACTACTACTAGGCTACTACCACTACTACTACTACTATTACTACTACTATTTATACGCCGTGAGGCCATGTGATGTTCTCTGATTTCATGAGGTGCATTCTGGCATGGCATTATGATGATCTGTTTTTATTATTGTTTTTTCACATCACAAAGGACTGGCCAAGAACAATTAAAAAAGTAACATAATGCCCGGTTACATAGTAGTCACTAGTCATAGTTATGTAGTAGTAGTAGCAGTAGTTATGTAGTAGGAGTATTTATAGTTGTCAGTCCCTATAAAGAAGACAGTAAGAGAATATAGAAAGGTGAGATGGGTCAATTTACTATTTCGGTTTTCCTTGACTCTGTTTGCCACCATGTGATCTCCTCTTAGCTCTCAGTCCTTCATGCGTGACTGAGAGCGTGTGTTTGTATTTAGCGGACAATTGTACACAGCGCGCCAAAGCATTGTTCGCGACATCATAACACAGCGCTTCCATACGGTAATTCAGAAAATGTACTCTATGGCAGCCTACTGACTTCCGAGAGAGATATCTTACATATGGCAGCTTGTTTAAGGCACGGGCAGTCCATCAAGACCGTTGAGGAATGTTCAGATGCCACTTGTCAATTATAAACGAAGCATTTAAAAAAGTATCGCCTTCCTTCCCGCGAGTAATTTGAACAGACGCGCATTGGTATAGCTATCATTATTTGCATAATGAGTGGCAAGAAAGACCTAACAAAGGAGCAAATTAAAGTTATTGTATCTCTACACAAGGCAGAGAGGCCAGTGGAAGAAATATCAAGGATTGTGGATGTTACGAAGAGATGTGTGCATAAGTGGGTGGAGAGTTTCGGGGTGGCACGGCGGGGTGGCGACAGCCGCGACACCAGAACATTATAAGTGGCCAGGGCGAGGATGTAAAAGTCATATCGCAATATTTTTCTTGCTCTTAATTGAGGATGGGCATCCACTTGACGTTTCATGACATTTAGGGTGCTTGCTGAGGTTTTACATCCTCGCCCTGGCCACTTATAATGTTCTGGTGTCGCGGCTGTCGCCACCCCGCCGTGCCACCCCGAAACTCTCCACCCACTTATGCACACATCTCTTCGTAACATCCACAATCCTTGATATTTCTTCCACTGGCCTCTCTGCCTTGTGTAGAGATACAATAACTTTAATTTGCTCCTTTGTTAGGTCTTTCTTGCCACTCATTATGCAAATAATGATAGCTATACCAATGCGCGTCTGTTCAAATTACTCGCGGGAAGGAAGGCGATACTTTTTTAAATGCTTCGTTTATAATTGACAAGTGGCATCTGAACATTCCTCAACGGTCTTGATGGACTGCCCATGCCTTAAACAAGCTGCCATATGTAAGATATGAAGTCTCTCGGAAGTCAGTAGGCTGCCATAGAGTACATTTTCTGAATTCCCGTATGGAAGCGCTGTGTTATGATGTCGCGAACAATGCTTTGGCGCGCTGAATACACCATAGGAGACATAACGCAATACACAGTGCATATTTTTAGAGGCTGGTTGTAGGGGAATCGAAAGAGAGAAATAAAAGGAAATGGCGATCACTGAACAGATATAGAGACAAACGCCATACGCAGTGCAACATAGACATTAGTGATCCAGGTGACATTACAAACAGTCTATAGTCTATTTTTTTTTACGAGGCAAAAAATCCTGCCCCCTTGCTGCTTACTGACTGATATTTGATTCCAGGAGAAGGGAATACTACACTTCTTCTAAATATCAGCTGTATTTTATCATAGTTAACCATAGTATCAGGTAAACATAGGCATCATTTTAAGCATGAGAGCTTAGGGTAGAATGGAATTTTCGCCTCGTAAAAAAATAGGACTATAGATCTGTCTGCTTTAGGTT
>JACEEZ010002336.1:27500-30000 GCA_016584305.1 Chionoecetes opilio
CCTTCATGTAGTGGCAGCGGCAAAGAGTAAAGTATACAGTATAAAAAAGTAAATAATGGATAAAAGTAATAAAGTGTCGGTGGCCTTAAATGGAGTAAACACGAGGAGGAATACGAGGGATAGTAAAGGAAAGTAGAAAAAAGTAAAGCATGGTAAATATATGAATGCAGGAATGAATACGGAGGAAAAGGAAAACGTAAATAATGGACAAAAAGTAATAAAATGTGTGGGGTTAATGTGGTGGGAGTGGTGGCCATTAGTTTCCTTGGAGGCGGGTTGGCGGGCGTCCTGCAGGTCTTGACGTCTTTCATTTGTTTACCCATAGGCGCCAGGGTGAAAGGGCGGAGGGGTGGGAAGGCGGCGGCTGTGGAGGAGGAGGAAGGGAGAGGTGGAAAGGCGGTGGGTGAGAAGGCGGTGGTGGAGAGGAGAGATGGAGGGAGGTGGAAAGGCGGCGGTGGAGGAGAGAGGGAGAGAGGAGAGAGGGAGGGAGGGTAAAGATGAAAGAGGTGGTTGGAAGTGGGTGCGGAAATGGGTAATATGGAAAAGGAGGCTGTAGAGAGTAGGAATACGGAAGAAGAGGCGGGAGAGGAAGGAATAAGGAAGTGGGTGAGGGAAAGGAGGATATGGAAAAGATGTAAGAGAGGGAGGGAGGGAAATATGGATGAGATGGCGGGTAGGGTGTGTGGAAAAGGATGATATGGAAAAGGAGGAGGAGAGAGAGAGGGAGGGAGGGAGATATGGAAGAGGTGGTTGGAGAGGGGTTGAGGAAAGGAGAGAACATAAGAACATAAGAAAATATGGAAGCTACAAGATGCCGCGAGATCTACATGAGGTTGTTCCTGTTGGGGGAAGAGGGGGAAGGAGGGAAAAGATGAAAGAGATGGTGGGAAGTGGGTGGGGAAATGGATAATATGGAATGGGAGGAGAGAAATGGGTAGGTATAAGAAAAATATGGAAGAGGAGGTGAGAGAGGGGTTGAGAAAAGGATAATATGGAAAAGGAGGAGAGAGAGAGGAAAGAAAATATGGAAGATGAGGTGGTAAGTGGGTGAGGAAAAAGCTAATATGAAAAAGGAGGATAGAGTTGGGTAGGAATAAGGAAGAGGAAGCGGAAGAGAAAGGAAGAGGAGAAAGTGGGTGAGAAAAAGAATGATATGGAAAAAGAAGCGAGAGTTGGTAGAAATAAGGAAAATAGAGGAAGAGGAGGCGGGAGAGGCGTTGAGAAAAGTTTAATATGGAAAAGGAGGAGAGAGAGGGAAGGAGGGAAATATGGAAGAGGAGGCGGGAGAGGCGTTGAGAAAAGTTTAATATGGAAAAGGAGGAGAGAATGGTTGAGGAAAAGGAAAATATGGAAGATGAGGTGGTAAGTAAGTGGGTAGGAAAAAATAGAATATGGAAATGAATGACAAGGAGGAGGTATGACGAGGAGGAGGAGAGGGAAAAAGTAGGGAATGAGGAGAGAATTTGGCATGGCGGGAGAGAGGGAGGGAGACGGAGGGAGACGGGGTGGAGGAAAAGTAGGTAAGGAAGGAGAAGGAGGAGGAGGAGGGCTGGAAAAAGGTAGGGAAAGGGAGCATAGAGGAGAGGAAAGGAGGGGAAGGGTGAGGGGAGGGAGGGTGGTGTAGAGGGTTTAAGGATCAATGGAAGCATGAGGGAACACGAAGCGAGAAGTTCAAGTGGGAGAAACTCAGGGAAAATATGTAGCGAGCGTCTTCCTCCTCTCTCTACACGGATGAACGTAAGCCTGATCTCCCACTCACCCCCCGTTGATCGGCGAGGGGCGTTTCCCCCCTTCCACGCTGACCGAATGTTGCTATTTGAACGGTAGGAATATAGAAATAGTAATAGATATGAGGTTATGTGGTTTAAAATTTGATACTAATATAGATAATTTTGGTGGATAAAATTATGTTTTTCTATTTTCTTACCTTTACCGTGTGTGTGTGTGTGTGTGTGTGTGTGTGTGTGTGTTATGATCCTGCGTGAGGGGGAACCGCCCATCTCACGCTCGGGACCCAGACAAAGTATTACTACGCAGTTAATTACTTTCCCCCACTGCGTCATCCCACCACGTCCTCGCGAGAGCAACAATCGGGCGGCGAGAAGCGACACTCAGAGCCTCACGCGGCGATGAAAATCTCTACTTAATTTATGGCGAGTAAGCTTGGCGAACAGGTGAATAATGAGGAAAATGAATCACGAGATTGGCGGCATCTGGCAGGCGGCAGGCTGGTGGCGGCGGGGCAGGCAGAGGCAAGGGGGAGACAGGGGGGTGAGGCTCCTTCGCTCCTCCTCCACCAGTATGTAGAGTAGTGGTGCGGAGGGAGGTCGCCAGCCCCTGCCTCCCTGCAATGCCCTGATCTAGAACCTCCAGACCCTGCCAGCCCTATCGCCGCCTGCAAGCATTCACACGTACCCACACACAAGCCACGCATAGTCCCGCCTCCCCCTTCAGCTCAACACCCTGGAGGTCCTCGCTGACGTCTTGGAGCGTCGGGTTG
>JACEEZ010002336.1:35000-40000 GCA_016584305.1 Chionoecetes opilio
AAGAATTCCATTGGTGATTATTCGTCTGTTATTCATGGCAGGTCACGTGGGTGTTTGATCGTTTCTCTTTCCATTATTAATATATTTGTTTGTGTATTATAACTAGGGAGGGAGAGAGGGAAAAACATTGACAGCGACGACTTAGGACATAACATTACAACCTTCTATGTTTTAGTAAGAGAAGTGTATTTTTTTTAGCTGCTCGAGGTATATTTTTCTGTCCTATTTTTCTTCTTCCTCCTCATCCTTCCCGACATCACTCATCGCCTCTTCTTCCTCTTCCTCCTCTTTCTGCATCCTCCTCCTTCCTCTTTCGTCCTGGCATCATCAGCGCTGTGTGTTTGCCTGGTACTTGTCTTGCTTGTCCGCCTTGTTGTCTTTCTCGTTCCGGACCTTGTTTATTTTTTGTCTCTTCTGTTTCCTTCGCCTCTTCCTCCTTCTATATATTTTGCGTGTTTTTCTTTTTTTCTTGTTGTATTATTATTATTATTTTATTATTAATTCTTATTGTTATCTATTATTCATATTATTACTATTTATTTACATTTGCATTATTATTAATATTATTGTTATCATTCTTACTATGACAATTACTTTGACTAATACTACTATTATTAATGCTATAAGGGTTGTTGTTGTTGTTGGTTGTTGGTGGTGGTGTTGTAGTTGGTGTTGTTGTTGTTGTTGTTCTTGTTTTGTTTTTTCTTCTTCTTCTTCTTCTTATTATTATTCACATTATTACCATCATTATTATTGTTATTGTTATTATGACAGTTTTCTATCAGTCAAGACGTCCCAATACTCCATCATAATGTGTCACCCCACCCTGTCACCCCACCCTGTCACCCCACCCTGTCACCCCACCCTGTCATCCCACCCTGTCACCCCACCCTGTCATACCACCCTGTCATCCACCCTGTCATCCCACTCTGTCACCCCACCCTGTCATCCCACCCTGTCACCCCACCCTGTCACCCACCCTGTCACCCCACCCTGTCACCCCACCCTGTCACCCCACCCTGTCATACCACCCTGTCATACCACCCTGTCACCCTACCCTGTCACCCCACCCTGTCCACCCCACTTTGTCATACCACCTGTCATACCACCCTGTCATCCCACCCTGTCACCCCACCCTGTCATCCCACCCTGTCATCCCACCCTGTCACCCCACCCTGTCACCCACACCCTGTCACCCCACCCTGTCATCCCACCCTGTCACCCCACCCTGTGCATCCACCCTGTCAACCCACCCTGTCATACCACCCTGTCACCCCACCCTGTCACCCCACCCTGTCATACCACCCTGTCATACCACCCTGTCACCCACCCTGCCCCCCCACCCTGTCAACCACCCTGTCACCCCCCCTTCCCCCCACCCTGTCACCCCCACCCTTCCCCCCACTCGTCACCCCAAACCCTGTCATCCCCCCCCTGTCACCCCCACCCTTCACCCCACCCTGTCACCCCACCCTGTTCCCGCCCTGTCAACCCCCCCCTTCAAACCTGTCGAGAACGTTTTAGAAATCAACCTTCCCCCCCTCCTTTTTTACCCTTCCACTGAAACCACACACCCCCCCACACACACAACACACACACACACACACCACACCACACACACACACAGCCAAAGGTCTTCATTTTTCTCTATCTTAAAACTCCTTTTTCTCATAAATTTTCTATTTCCTACCTGACGTCCCTCCCTCCCTCTCCTCCTCCTCCTCCTCCTCCTCCTCCTCCCCCCTCCTCCCCCTCCTCCTCCTCCTCCCCCTCCTCCTCCCCTCCTCCTCCTCCTCCTTTCATTCCCGTTCAATTTGGGGGCGCCTCACTTACACACATTGGGGGCACACTCTCTTTAAAAATCTCCAAGAAAGTGCTTTACCAACACGGGATAAACCCACTCGAGGCGAAAATTTCTGATCTTATTTTCACACTAACGAAATCTTGTCAGTAACTTTAAACGTCGGATCCGTTTATAGCGTGACCCCGGGGCGATTACTTAGTATTAACATCATAAGACAAGCGAAGTCAAAAGTAAAGAAAAGTTCTTGATTATTAAAAGGCAACTTCAGAAACTAAAAAAAATTTTAGCGAACACCGATTGGAATGTTATCTCAAAAAAGTAAGACATAAATTAGCATGGCAGATTCCCGGGTAACTTAACTTAGCAAACTACCTCAATACCGATGCGATATAGGCGATCTTTTTAAAAACATTAAACCAAAATGGGGGCCCGCGAAATCAAGGACAGCCTTGCACCCAAAAAGCGGCATATAAAAACACAAAAAAACACAAAATGAAACGACAAACGCGATCATGAAAAATTAGACGAAATACAAAAAACTCTTTAAAGGAGAAAGAAAAATTTTAAAGTACTTTTGCCAAAAGAGAAAATCAAACCCAAAAGAATTCTACAGCATGTTAAAAAAAATAAAAAAAAAAATGCTTAAACCATAGGGCCTTGGAAATAAAAAATGGGCGAACACACGAAAAAAAGTATCTAGGGGCGGATACTCTAAAAAACTTTTTTGCATCAGTCTTCACAGTGGAAAACACGCAAAATCTACCCCCCCAAAAACCCAGAACAAAGGTACTTCCCTCAGCTCATTACCTTTTCAGAATGTGACATATTCTCGCGATAAATAACTGAAATTAACAAGGCTCCCGGTCCTGAAAAAAATTTCGCCACGCTATTAAAGAAGAAAAGAACAAATAGAAAACCATTTTCCCATCTTATTAATAAGTCTTTACCCCCGGGAAAATTACCTCGAATGGAAGCAGCAAATTCACACCTATTTTTAAAAAAAGGGAAGCAAGTCCCCCCGGGAAACTATCCCCCAAATCAGTTTAACATCAGTTGCGGGAAAATTAATGGAATCCATCATAAGAGAAAAACTCGTTAAGTTTTTAGAAGAAAATACAAAATAAAAGTTCGCCAGGGGTTCAAAAATAAACGCTCTGCCTTTCTAAAACTTATTTGATTTTTACAATAGTGTTTAAAAATGTACACCCACGGGGCGTAACTTAGTTTCCTCGATTTTCAAAAAGCGTTCGAAAAAGTTCCTCAAAAGCTCTCATTAAAAAGTAAAAGCTTGGTAAAACCCGGGCCATTTCAGATTGGATAGAAAACTGGCTGTCAATCGTAAACAAAGGGGTTGGGGAAATTTAAGGGAAATTCTTTTTTACTGGCCCAGGGGTAATAGTGGTGTTCCTCAAGGATCTTTCTGGGACCTATCCTGTTCTTAATATCATAATGACATTGACGAGGAATCACTGCAGGATACAAAATTTGCTATGACACGAAAATCACAACATAGCCCTACAGAATCTCACGCCAACTCATAAAAAACACTTAAACACGCTAACAAAATGGTCAAAAACAGGGAAAATAAATTTCAACCTTGAAAATAATGCCATGTACTACATATCGTAAAAAACAACCCTCATGAAAGTTTTCGTATGAACGATTTCCAACTAAAAATTTGATAAAAAAAAGATTTGGCTTATAATCTCGAAAGATCTCAAAACCAAACCAAATTATAGAGGTAGTAAAAACTGCAAATAAATTGGTTGGCTTTATTGGGCGAAATTTCAGTTTCAAATCTGAAAAAGTTATCTCACTCTTTTTAACTCGCTTGTTCGCCCCCATCTAGAAAATGTGTGCATTCTGGTCCCTTTTTAAAAAAGGACTAGATAAAATAAAAAAACAGCGCAGAGTAAAAAAAATGATACCTAATTGCGTAAAAAATCGACGAAATCGGGTCAAAGAACTTAACTTATTCCCCCTAAAAAAACGAAGGATAAAAGGTGACCTCATCGAATCTTTAAAAACTTCTGGATTTACGAACTAGTCCAAAAATCTTTTCACGCTAGACCGGGCCAAACTCACTAAAACAACGGTTTAAATAAACGGGAAAAAGGTTTTGTAACGAACGAAGCAAATACTTTCTTTCCCCAAACCGTGTTTTAAACGATGGAATGGGCTCCCTCGACGTAGTAAACTCAATACAATAGAATCATTTTTAAAAAGCCCCCGATAAAAATTTCAAACAAATCCCCCGTTGTCACTGTTTATCTCGGAATAATAAATTTTCCGCGGCCTCTGTACTTACTCTCATTGCGTAAAATGATTGCAGTCGCGTCTAAAAAACCCCCCCCACACTCCCCCAGACGCCCCGATAAACGGTCACTACTACAACTTTTGCCTTGACGGGCTGTGGTTCGTAAAGGGCCCCGTCATTAGGACTACCATCGGGGTTTTTATACCAGGGGTCACTGCTGCCGGGGGCATTGAAGTGCCGGCTCCACTTGGAAAGTGCACTACCCCAGTGGATTGTACGGACTTGGGGCCTGATTGACTGCTCCTTCCCCAAAAAGCGCCAGGGAAGGGTGCCGCCCACCCTTAACTTCCACCTGAGCCTACCCAAAAACTACATTGACCTCATTAAAAAACCAATGCCCCGAGTTTTTAACGTTTTTCCACTACTACTCTCGACCCGTGACGGTTGTGGGCCAGTAGGGCCCTGTCATTTTTTGACCCCATCGGGATTTAAGGTACCAGGGGGCACTGCTGCAGGAGGGGATTTAAGTTACGGCGTCCTAATGGAAAATACACAATCCGCAGTGGATTGAAAAGGAGCTGGGGGTGATTGACGCTGCCCCCAAGAACGCCAGGCAAGGCTGCCGCACCACCCTTGAACCTCCACACTGTGTTTTACACCATTACAAAAAACCCCAAAAACATGACCCTACTATCAAGCACTAAAAAACCCACCCCCACAAAAATAGTATATTACCATAGATTCAGCTTTCAAAATTCCCCCACAATTCCTGCAGTTTTTCATCTGCATGTTTTCACTTCATTTCCGGCCCTTTGCTGGGGGGATGGGGGGGGGGAGGACCTTCTACTTTCCTATCCTTTCTCTCTTATCATCTATTAGTGTAGTGCAGTTTAAAACAAAAAGCCTTGTAAGGACCTATCGGTCTTTTGCTTTTGTGTT
>JACEEZ010002336.1:50000-67500 GCA_016584305.1 Chionoecetes opilio
TTATTTAGCATTATTTATTTAGTCTAGGTTAGGTTAGGTCGGGTTAGGCTATGTTAGGTTAGGTAAGGGATATAACTTTATGAGTCTAATCTTCAATAAAACACAGATTATAGCCCAGCGATCACGTAGGCTCCTCCCCCATGTGACGTCACGAGCTTAGACAACAGTGATTGGCTAGAGACATCCCCATACGATATACTCTTCCAGAGAACGGCAATATGCATCCGGCGGCATATTCCCGTTCTCTATGCGAGTGTGTGGTTTCCGAGTGAAGACGCCTTGCTGTAGCTCCGAAACAAACCATAGGACTTTCTCGAAAATACCCTCATTGTGATTCCAAAACAAAGTTACCATTAAAGATTCAGGAAACTTAACCAAATCTAACTTTGACCTAACATAACATAACCTGACGTGTTCAAGAGTAAACGCGACATACTGTTCCAGAAAACGGGAATATGCGTCCCGGCGTGCGTGAAGGGCCCTCACACGTGTCTTTGTTTTTCTGTCTCTCACGGGGGCTTATAGAGATTCCTGGAAATGATGTATAAATAGAAGGTGATACGAGTCAGAGTGATACGGCCACCGCTGATAAAAGTGTTGTTACAGATGAACCGGGTTATTATTAGTGGCTGCAATTAGTGATGGGAAAAGCCTCAAAAGCTGTTCTATATTGCCTTGCTCCCCCTACCCCCTCTCCCCTCCCCCCTTACCCTCCCCATAGCATGTATATATTACCTTGTTAGACCCTTCCCCTCCCCCCTATACCCCCCTTTGCACCCCCCTATGATGTGTTGGCTCAGGTTACTCGGCACTTACTATTGTTTTTAGGTTTTTTTTTTCTTCAATAATCTCTTCATTAATGTTGGTTGGGAAAAATCATTAGGAAAGCGGCGCACAGTTTCTATGAATATAACATGATCGTTGGGTCTCGCGGAGTAAGGTCACAGGTGAAAGGCGCCCTAAGCTAGAATACTAGTGTGTGTATTCACCCACGGTCTTGCCCACGCCAGCGGCACTCGCGATCACTAGTTTGACCCCACCCAGAAAGAGCTTTGAAGTCGTAGTGACCAAGCCTCGGGTAATGCTGTGACCTCACACACCACACGCACCCTATCCTTTTGCTCAAGGGGGACAGTAACCACCCACACTTGTTAGTGAATAAATCTTCTAGTGCGAGCGGGGATCGAACTTGGGACTACGGAATAGCCTGACAAGCGCTCTGAACCACTTAACCACGAAGCGGTGTGTGTGTGTGTGCCCCCCCCCCCCCCCCCCCACAACGACATGAGAGGAGAGGAGAGAAAGAGAGAGAGAGAGAGAGTAACATTTCTACGCAGAGAGGAAGTTAAGAATGCCCGCAGGTCGATAGTGTGCACGTCAATGTCCCGCCAAGACGAGCTGCACACACTGAGGCTGATGTATTGGAAGACATTTCAGCCAACATAAGTAACCACTGAACGCAAACTACACTAAATTAGCCCACCCCCGATTAAGTCTCTGTGTGTGTGTGTGTGTGTGTGTCTCTCTGTGTGTGTGTGTGTGTGTGTGTCTCTCTCTCTCTCTCTCTCTCTCTCTCTCTCTCTCTCTCTCTCTCTCTCTCTCTCTCTCTCTCTCTCTCTCTCTCTCTCTCTCTCCTCTCCTCTCTCTCTCTCTCTCTCTCTCTCTCTCTTTCTCTCTCATAAGAACATAAGAAAATAAGGAAGCTACAAGAGGCTGTGAGACCTACACGAGGTAGTTCCTGTTACTTAACTCTACCTATATCCACCTCTCTTCCCCATCCATGAATTTATCCAGACTCCTTTTAAAGGTCCCAATAGACTCCGTATTGACCACCTGAGGACTTAGTCCATTCCAATCATTCACCACCCTATTTGTGAACCAGTTTCTCCCAATTTCCTTTTTTAAAACTACGCTTTTTCAGCTTGAATCCGTTACTTCTCGTTCTACCCTGCTTACTAGCCGTAAGAACTTTTCCTACATCGCCTATATTGTATCCCTTTATCCACTTAAAAACTTCTATCAGATCGCCCCTTACTCTACGCCTCTCGAGTGAGTGTAAATTTAATAGCTTCAATCTCTTCTCATAACTAAAGTTACGCATCCCATGAATCATTTTGGTCATCCTTCTCTGCACTGATTCTAACAAGGCAATATCCATCCTGTAATACGGAGACCAAAACTGAATCGCATAGTCTATGTGAGGTCTGACTAGTGTCAAATAAAACTTAAGAATAATCTCAGCACTTCTACTTTGGTTATTCTAAAGCTTTATTTGGCTATAGTGAAGTTCTCTCTCTCTCTCTCTCTCTCTCTCTCTCTCTCTCTCTCTCTCTCTCTCTCTCTCTCTCTCTCTCTCTCTCTCTCTCTCTCTCTCTCTCTCTCTCTCTCTCTCTCTCTCTCTCTCTCTCTCTCTCTCTCTCTCTCTCTCTCTCTCTCTCTCTCTCTCTCTCTCTTCTTTCTCTCTCTCTCTCTCTTCTCTCTCTCTCTCTCTCTCTCTCTCTCTCTCCGTCTCTCTCTCTCTCTCTCTCTCTCTCTCTCTCTCTCTCTCTCTCTCTCTCTCTCTCTCTCTCTCTCTCTCTCTCTGTCTTTTATATGGAGACCGGCATATAGCAAGCTTTTTGTTACCTTATTTTCTGCCCTTAGCCTGTCCCTTATAATGTAAAAAAAAACCACGAGTAGATCAACACCGTTCGCTACCTCAGTCAAGAAAATAAAGGCTAACAAAGATGATAGGAGTGTGCATGGTGATGGACAGGCAGACAGGCAGACAGTTCGATAACACAGAACACAGGCCAACAGTAATAGGCAGACAAACATTGATGGATACACAGATAGATAGAAAAAAGGAGATGCAAATATCGAAGAAAAAAAACCATGATGCGATGAATATTTTGAGTGTAAAAAAAAAGATTGAAGACGGAGGAGTGAAGGGAAATAGATATAGAGAAAATAACTTGTAAATGCAATTAGCAAAACAAAAGTATAGGAAAACAATAAACTTGAATAAGGACAGAGACATAAGACATCAATACGTTACTTGCGAGACAAGACAAGTTTACTATTTGGAGAGAGAGAGAGAGAGAGAGAGAGAGAGAGAGAGAGAGAGAGAGAGAGAGAGAGTGAGTGAGTGAGTGACAGACAGACAGACAGACAGGTTACAAGGGGAAAATAGAATAAAGAAAGAAAATAGGAAAGAAAACAGAAAAATTATGAAGTCTGATAAGGAAGGGCCGTTGACTATTAGGGCGGGGCGGGTGTAGGGCGGGGCGGGGCGGGGCAGACGGAGTGAGTGCGAGGGACGGATCGATATGCAACAAGTATACCTAGTCTGGTCACCCTCTTGCTAACGGCAGGTACCAGAGTAGCGCGGCAGAGAGAGAGAGAGAGAGAGAAGAGAGGAGAGATGGGAGGGTGAGAGGGGAGGGAGAGAGAGAGATGGGAGGGTGAGAGGGGAGAGAGAGAGAGAGAGAGAGAGAGAGAGAGAGAGAGAGAGAGAGAGAGAGAGAGAGAGAGGGTGAAAGAGAGAGCAAGAGAGAAACATACAGACAGTAGAACACACAGCCAGACAGACAAACATATATAGATAGACAGACAGACCAAGACAGACAAACAGAGAGACAGACAGAGAAACAGACAGACAGACGGAAAGACAGACAGATAGACAGACAACCAAACACACATATAGATAGACAGACAGACCAAGACAGACACACAGAGAGACAGACAGACAGACGGAAAGACAGACAGATAGACAGACACACATATAGATAGACAGACAGACAGACCAAGACAGACACACAGAGAGACAGACAGAGAAACAGACAGACAGACGGAAAGACAGACAGATAGACAGACAACCAAACACACATATAGATAGACAGGCAGACCAAGACAGACACACAGAGAGACAGACAGAGAAACAGACAGACAGACGGAAAGACAGACAGATAGACAGACAACCAAACACACATATAGATAGACAGACAGACCAAGACAGACACACAGAGAGACAGACAGACAGACGGAAAGACAGACAGATAGACAGACAACCAAACACACATATAGATAGACAGACAGACCAAGACAGACAAACAGAGAGACAGATAGACAGACAACCAAACACACATATAGATAGACAGACAGACCAAGACAGACACACAGAGAAACAGACAGACAGACGGAAAGACAGATAGACAGACAACCAAACACACATATAGATAGACAGACAGACCAAGACAGACACACAGAGAGACAGACAGAGAAACAGATAGACAGACGGAAAGACAGACAGATAGACAGAAAACCAAACTGACAGATAGACATAAATACACAGACAGACAGATAGACAGAAACACACAGACAGACAGGCACACACACACATACACACACACACACACACACAGAATTATACCTTCCCAACAGTTAAATGGCAGAATTATACATGTCGTACGTATGTATGTATAGAATGCCTATATGAAAGACGAAATTGACAACTCGCAGACCCTTGCTTCTCCGGTTCCTCTTGCCTTGTGCCGGCCCTACCTTACCCTACCTTACCCTACCTTACCCTGCCTTACCCTACCTTACCTTTCTTACCCTACCTTACCCTGCCTTACCCTACCTTACCTTTCTTACCCTACCTTACCCTGCCTTACCCTACCTTACTCTACCCTACCCCTACCTCACCCTACCTTACCTTACCCTACCTTCACCTTACCTTACCTTACCTTACCTTACCCTTACCTTAACTATAAACCCTACCTTACCTATAAACCCTACCTTACCCTACCTTACTCTACCTTCCCCTCACCTTACCCTACCTTAACCTACCTTACCTTACACACAGACAGAAAGACAGAGAAACAGACACAGACAGACAGACAGGCAGGCAGGCACACATACAGAAAGACAGACAGACAGGTAGACAGACACGGCAAAACAGACTGACAGACAGAGAAACAGACACAGTCAAACACACAGACAGACAGACAGACAGACAGACACAGCCAAACACACAGACAGACCAACCAAACACACAAGCAGACAGACAGACAGACATACAGACTTTCCCGGCCTATAGATGCCCTACCTAGATAGATATCGATTTGACGCTTCGTAGTCAATTAGTTTTCTTGTCCTCCTTGTTGTCTATGTATTTTCTAGACGTCAGGTTGTGTTTGTGTTGGATGACAGTTGTTGGTTTCTTCCTCTTCCTCTTTTGTCTTTCTTTTCTCTCTCTTCCTTTCTCCATCTCCTCTTCCTTCCTTCATCTTCCTCATCCTTCATGTCCTCGCTTCATAAGTTATCGTTGTTACTTTGTGTTTATCTAAGCTTTTTGTGTTGTACGTTTTTTGCTTATGTTTCAATCTATCTGTTTGTCTGTCTGTCTGTCTGTCTCTCACTCTCTGTCTCTTCTCTCTCTTTTTCTCTCTCACAAGTTGTCTGTGTTACTTTGTGTTTATCTAAGCTTTTTGTGTCGTACGATTTTTGCTTACGTTTCAATCTGTCTCTGTCTGTCCGTCTGTTTGTCTGTCTCTCTCTCTCTCTCTCTCTCTCTCTCTCTCTCATCTCGTCTCTCCTCTCTTCTTCTCTCCTCTCCTCTCTCTCTCTCTCTCTGTGTCTGTGTCTGAGTCTGTTTGAGAGTTAAAAATCTCATCAGTGAAATCAAATCTCGCTTTGTTAGGTTAATACTGATCTCTCTCTCTCTCTCTCTCTCTCTCTCTCTCTTCTCTCTCTCTCTCTCTCTCTCTCTTCCTCTCATCTCTCTCTCTCTCCTCTCTCTCTCTCTCTCTCTCTCTCTCTCTCTCTCTCTCTCTCTCTCTCTCTCTCTCTCTCTCTCTGGTCTGTGGTCTGAGTCTGTTTGAGGGAGTTAAAAATCCATCAGTGAAATCTAAATCTCGGCTTTGTTAGGTTAGATGAACTGATCTCTCTCTCTCTCTCTCTCTCTCTCTCTCTCTCTCTCCTCTCTCTCTCTCTCTCTCTCTCTCTCTCTCTCTCTCTCTCTCTCTCTCTCTCTCTCTCTCTCTCTCTCTCTCTCTCCTTTCTCTCTCTCTCTCTCTCTCTCTTCTCTCTCTCTCTCTCTCCCTCTCTCTCTCTCTCTCTCTCTCTCTCTCTCTCTCTCTCTCTCTGTCTCTCCAATTATGGATGTATTTGTGTATCTTTTTCTTTGATCTTCCAACAACTATCTGTCTGTCTGTCTTTCTATCTGTTTTCTTGTCTGTCTGTCTGTCTGTCTGTCTATATGACTGTCTGTCTATATGTCTGTTTGGATGACTGGTAGGTTGTCTGTCTTTGTCTGTTCGATGCCTTCAAACTTCGTGACCTATTTAAGACACTAAGTCGTTAAAAAGCTCTTTAATAACTATCCTAAGACTCGTTACTTCTTTTTTATTGTCTGTGTTTGTTTGTCTGCCTGTATGTGTTGTTGTCTGTCTGTCTGTCTGTATTTTTTTGTCTGTCTGTCTGTCTGTCTGTCTCTCTCTATTTCTATTTCTCTCTCTCTCTCTCTCTCACTGATACACACACACACACACACACACACCACACACACACACACACACACACACACACACACACAGCGAGACAGCTTATGTGTCGAGAGAGATAATTAGCTTCTGGATTAACATAGATACATTGAATAGATTTTTGAAATGTGCTTATTTTTAGTTAATCTGTGTTAATGCAAGTGTTATAGTTAATGGTCTTATGATTATTGCTATTGCTATTATTATTATTATCATTATCATTATTAGTATTAGTATTGTTGTTATTAGTATTAGTATTATTATGGATGTTAGCTGCACATTAATGTCATTTTTTTGGCCTCCATAACAATTAATTAATGCTAAGTTACACATGCTCTCTCTCTCTCTCTCTCTCTCTCTCTCTCTCTCTCTCTCTCTCTCTCTCTCTCTCTCTCTCTCTCTCTCTCTTCTCTCTCTCTCTCTCTCACTCTCTCTCTCTCTCTCTCTCTCTCTCTCTCTCTCTCTCCTCTCTCTCTCTCTCTCTCTCTCTCTCTCTCTCTCTCTCTCTCTCTCTCTCTCTCTCTCTCTCTCTCTCTCTCTCTCTCTCTCTCTCTCTCTCTCTCTCTCTCTCTCTCTCTCTCTCTCTCTTTCTCTGTGAGGTCCATTATACTACAGGCTTTCAGTGTTGTTGCTTTTATATAACCATGTACAGATTGTAGACCACTGTTATATCGATCCTTTTTTTTATATCCTATGGTGTAGTATTATATCTATTTTCTTAACATGCTTTTTTATATCATAGAGTGTAGTATTATATTTATTTTCTTAACTCACTTTTGTAATGCATATCATAAACTCATTTCCGTTTGGGTGTGTTAGTGTGGGTGTTTATGTGGGGACTTATGGGGCGGCAGGCATCCTCCCCCACACCCCCCCTACACCCCCCAACACCCACCCTAACACCCCCCACTATGAAGGGGAAGCAATAATACTCTGCCTGCCTCTCCCCCTTGCCCTTCCCCCCCCCACCTAACCCCCCCCCCCACTATTAAGGGGAAGCAATACTGTGCCTGCCTCCCCACCCACCACCAACCCTTTCACCCCACACCACCACCACCACCCCGCGCCGCCCGCCACTACCAGAACCCAGTATTAAAGACGACGTTAACTTTTACAGACGAAGAGGAGAAAGAGGAGGAGGAGGAGTTACGTACATAGCGAGAGGTCCTGGAGGGCAGACACACAAACAGACATACGCCCTGCTACAGTACCTCGGGCCCCACCACCACCACCACCACCACCTCTAACACTACCTCTGCTCAGGGGCCTCCTCCTTCGTCCCGTGGGTGGCGGTTTCCAGTGGTAATGGTGACGCTTTGGTTCAGTTGGTGATGACGTTGGTGATGACGCTCTCTGCTGCTGCCCCTCTTCATCGCCTCGCTCTTAACACCTTACCTCTTCCTCCTCCTCTGTAATCCTTTGTCCTCCTCCTCTGTAATCCTTTGTCCTCCTCCTCCTCCTCCTCCTCCTCCTCCTCCTCCTCCTCCTCCTCTCCTTCTTAGCATGTTCTTAATTTTAGTAATCTTTTCTGGCTAGTTTTACATTTTTTTTTTCTCTCTCTCTCTCTCTCTCTCTCTCTCTCTCTCTCTCTCTCTCTCTCTCTCTCTCTCTCTCTCTCTCTCTCTCTCTCTCTCTCTCTCTCTCTCTCTCTCTCTCTCTCTCTCTCTCTCTCTCTCTCTCTCTCTCTCTCTTGTCTATTGTATTACCCTAATTTTCATCATAATCCCTCCTTTCATCTTTCTGCCTATTTTGATCCTCCTCCTTCTCCTCCTGCCTTCTTCTTCTCTTCTTCTTCTCCTTCCTTCTTCTTCCTGCTTCATCATGACACCCATGGCTTGTGCTTTATCGCTTATTATGATTCCAATTCGTTTTGTATAATGCCACTTTTATACTTTTTCATTTCTTTTGCATTTCTTATTTCTCTTCTTCTTCGTTATCTCCTACGTTTCCTTGCCATCCCCACCATTATTCTCTTATTCCATTATTCTCTTATTCTATGATTCTCTTCTTCGTTATCTCCTACGTTTCCTTGCCATCCCTTCCATTATTCTCTTATTCCATTACTCCCTTATTCCTCCTTCTCTTCTTCGTTAAATCCTACGTTTCCTTTGCCATTTCCTTCTTCTTTTATGTCCTCTTTACTTTCCTCTTCTGTACCTTCCATGTCCTTCCTCCTTTTCTTCTTCGTTATCTCCTACGTTCCTTTGCTATTCCTTCCATAATGTCATCTTTACCTTCCCTTTCTGTTCTTTCTATGTCCTTCTTATCCATAATATACTGTTCTTTTTACCTCAATATCAACCCTTTTCCCTTTCCCTTTCCTATTCCTTCCCTTCTCTCCCACATAGTACCTCATTTCCTTCATTTCCTTCCCTTCAATCCTACCTATCACTCACACCTTTCCCTTCATCATATATCCCATCTTCCTATTCCTTCCTATTCCATTTCTTCTATTCCTTGCATCTTCCTATCCTCCTTTATTTACCTTTGCATACCCTTAACGTCTCTTTCAAATCCTCCTCTTCTGCCATTTGTTGATCTCCCATCTTTATTCTCATCTCTCCCTTCATCACCTACTCCATTTTTCCTATCCTCCTTTCATCATCTATTTCATCTTCCTATCCTTCTGTCTTTACCTTTGCATACCCTTAACATCTCTTTCCATTCCTCCTCTTGTTTGTTTACCTTCCCCATTAAGCAAACATACACGTCCCTCCCTCCTTCCCGGCCTCCCTACCTTTGCCTTCCATCTCTACATGTATTGACCTTCGCCTCCAGCATGTGTGTCTGTGTGTCCTCTCTCTGACCGCCGCTCTAAAGCCTGACCCAAAGCCCAAAGCCTCACCTAAGGGCAAAGGCAGACTCCCCTCTTCCTTTCTCCCTCTCTCTCTCTCGCATGATCAAGGGCGGACGTTTAGAGGCTCAGCTTGTTTCGACGGCTCCTCCTTCAGGCAGCTTGCACACTTTGAAAAGGCGGGGTTCTCTGGAACGACACCACTCTCTCTCTCTCTCTCTCTCTCTCTCTCTCTCTCTCTCCTCTCCCCTCTCTCTCTCTCTCTCTCTCTCTCTCTCTCTCCTCTCTCTCTCTCTCCTCTCTCTCTCCCCTCTCTCTTGGTGCTTTCTTCATTTCTCTCTCTCTCCTCTCTGTTTTTATCTCTTTTTCCATGTCTATTTTCTCTCTGTCTGTCTCTCCTATGCTCTGTCTCTTCTGTGTTTTTATCTCTTCCTCTCTCCTTCGTTCGTATTTCTTCTCTGCTCTTTCTCTATGTATATGTCGTTTACTTCTTTTTCTCTCTCTTCTTCTTGTTTGCATCTTTTCTTGTCTATTATGTTCTTCTTCCTCCTATCTTCTTCCCTCTCCTCCTTCTCTCCCCCTCTCTCTATCTCTCTCTCCTCTCTCTCTCTCTCTCTCTCTCTCTCTCTCTCTCTCTCTCTCTCTCTTTGGTGCCTATATTACACATTTGCAGTACTTTCTTTCACTTTTTTTTTTTTTATCCCACTTTTTTCCATTTAAAGTTTTTCTACCCGTCTATCGTCCGAGCAAATATTGTTTAGTATGAACTGTTATTATATTTCCGTCTGGTCCATTAGGGTCGTATTGTTAAGGAAACTGTGCGTGTTTGTCTGATGTAAATAATGTGTGTGTGTGTCGTGTGTGTGTGCGTGTGCGTGTGTGTGTGTGTGTGTGTGGTGTGTGTGTGTGTGCGTATTGGAGGAATATTAAGCTTACAAAATATATCCTCCTAGTCTTTCGTTTCCCTCTCCTCCTTCTCTCCCCCCCCTCTCTACTCTCTCTCCCTCTCTCTCTCTCTCCTCTCTCTCTCCTCTCTCCTCTCTTTCCTCTCTCTCTCTCTCTCTCTCTCTCTCTCTCTCTCTCTCTCTCTCTCTCCTCTCTCTCTCCTCTCTCTTCTCTCTCTCTCTCTCTCTCTCTCTCTCTCTCTCTCTCTCTCTCTCTCTCTCTCTCTCTCTCTCTCTCTCTCTCTCTCTCTCTCTCTCTCTCTCTCTCCCCACCTCTCGCTCCCGGGCTGTAAACTTGGTTAAAAGATTTCTTACAATGAAGTCAGGCAAGATCTCAAAGATTTCAGTACACCTACAAACAGCGCCCCCCTTCCCTCCTGCCCCCCTTCCCCCTGCCCCCCTTTCCCCTCTTTTCCTTCCTTTAATTCTATTTCCCTTCCCCCTTTTCTCTTTCCCTTCCTCTTTTTCCTCTTCCTTCTTAATTTTTTCTCCCTGCCCCATTTCCCCTCTTTTCCTTCCTTTAATTCTTTCTCCCTTCCTCCTTTCCATTCCCTTTTCCCTTCTTTCCCTTCCTTTCCTTTACTGCAATCTATTTCCCTTCTTTTCTAACCCTCTCACCCCTTCATATTCATCCCCTCACTCTTTCTTCCATTACATTCTTTTTCCTCCTATTCTCCTATATTTTTCTCTGTATGTGAATTCTTCTACTATAATAGTCTCTTTCCTGTCTTCTCTACTCTCTTCTCTCTCTCTCCATCCTCTCTCTCTCTCTCTCTCTCTCTCTCTCTCTCTCTCTCTCTCTCTCTCTCTCTCTCTCTCTCTCTCTCTCTCTCTCTCTCTCTCTCTCTCTCTCTCTCTCTCTCTCTCTCTCTCTCTCTCTCTCTCTCATGTTTTTTCGTGGTTCCGTCTCTCAGCTTGTACCTACATTTTTCCTCCCCTCGCTCCCTCCTATCCCGGTATTCAGATTCGAGAGCGTTTTTCGTACTCACTTCCCCTCTCAATTTTCGCTTCCTTCCTGCTAGTCCCTTCCTTTCCCCCATCCTTCCATCCATATCTCCGTTTTTTTCCTGTACCTCGTTCCTACTCTAATCATTCACATTTACTTTTCCTCTATCTGTGTCCTTCCGTCCTTCCTTTTCCTCCTCCTCCTTCTTCCTTTCTCTTTTCTTCCTTCCTTTCCCTCCTCCTCCTTCTTCCTTTCCCTCTTCCTATCCATATCTCCGGGTTTTTCCTGTTCCTCGTTCCTACTCTAATAATTTATCTTTACTTTTTCCTCTCTCTGTGCCCTTCCGTCCTCTCTTTTCCTCCTCCCTTCCTCAGTCTCCTTCCTCACTCTCCGTCGTCCCTCTCCGCCCACCTCCCATTCTTCAGGCGCTCATTAGCAGGGGTCTGGCGCAGGTTAAGTGGCGGCCGGCCAGGGGAGGATGATGCAAGCACTGGTTAGGGGGGGGAGGCTGGAGGCTGCGGGGGGGGGGTGAGGGACATAAGAGGGGATGTGAGGAGGGAGCGGTGACGCCACTGATGTGTGTTGTGTGTGTGTGTGTGTGTGTGTGTATTAATGTTGTATAATGCAGCTGGAGATTTTGCATTATACAGTTGATCTTTCCTTTCACCTTAACCTCGTTTTGCTTATATACCATGTCTGACAACTGCCTGCAAATTGCATGATCAGAGTTTTGAGAGCAAGGTGTCCTGAGGGGGGCGGGGGGCGGGGCGGGGGTTGCAGAGATGGCTCATAGGACACACTTATGGTTTTAGCTTACTGCCGATGGTCATATATATTCTAGCATTTAAATTTCTAAGTATATATATACACTTTTTAGGTTATGTTATAGTCGTTATCATTGTTGTTATTTATGTTGACGTGATGTGGTTACTAACGTGTTCTCGTGTCACAGGATGGTGAAGATGCAAGCGGTGCAGTCGGCGCTGGCCATCCGGCGGCAGCGGTCGCGGCGGGAGGACCAGCGGCGGGCCAAGGAGCGGCGGGCCAGTGCCGCCTCGCTGTCCACGCCGCGGCCCTCCGTGGTCACGCTGGATGGCCACGTCTACTTCAACGAGGAGCGGGAGAACAAGCGGCTGCTGAGCCAGGTGACCATGTTCCACGTGGGCTGCGTGTTCATCATCATCGGCCTCATGCTCACCATCACCTCCCTCATCCCCGGTTACGTCAAGAGCACCACGCCCGAGCGCCGCAACGACCTGCTGGGCACCGGCTGCTTCTGTGTGTTCCTTGGCGGCGTGCTCACCACCATCAGCCGCTTCGTCTCCAACAACGAGGAGAAGGAGCTCAACAAGTACATCAAGGGCCGCCTCTCACGCTCCAAGTCTGGCCACCGGATAGTGCGGGACGCGGAGAGCGGCCTGCCCACGCCCACGCGCGAGCGGCGCAACAAGCCTAATCAAAACGGCGTGGCCGTCCATGGCTCACCGGCCAAGACCGCCTCCTCCAGTGGCTGTAAGACGCCCGTCAAGAAGGCCGAGCCTGACACTAACTCTTCCACCTCCTTGCCGGGCAGGGAGCCCGAGGCCACCAGCAGCGCGTCGCCGCCGCAGGACTCCATTGGCATGACCTCCTCGGCCTCCATGGAGCCCGTGCTCTCCCGTATCCTGGAGGAGGATGAAAACGAGGGAGAGGCAACAACGGAGCCCATAGACTCCACCCCGGAGTCATCTTTGACGCCCACGTCTCCCCTGGAGACTCAAGGACTACTGGAGCGCCACCACTCCACGCCGAGGAAGGGCTCCAAGTCATCCTCCAAAAGCTCCAGCAAAAGCTCTCGACATTCCGGAGTCTAGAGGATGAGTGAGCGGTGGGGACATTCCCGGCTTAGGTGGTCTGCGTCTGAGGCTTGTAACCCAGTGGAGTGGTCGGCTCGAGGATGAAAGTAACCTCATCTTGAGATAGCGCTAGCTGGGTGGCGCCTCTCAGATCATGGTGGCAATCGGCGAGTTTTCTATTGTGTAGTTTTCTATCGTTCTTCGTGAAGGCTCTTCGTGGCACGGGTCGCTCAGCCCTCGTCATAACCGTGCACTGGAAAGCTCGTGCACGTGTCCGCAGAGGTGACGGTGGCCGCGCCCTGACGCACTCACCGTGGTGCTCACCTGTCCACACCTGCACGGCTGCCGATTGATTGATTCCAGGGGGAGGGAGAGAGAGAGAGAGAGGAAAAGAGAGAGAGAGAGAGAGAGTATGTATACGTAACGACGAAAACTTAAATGTGCAAACGCCAGGTTTTTCCCCTCGCTCCATCCCGCTGTGAGTGTTCGGCAGGGTATATGTCGCTCCTCCCGCCACCACCACCACGACCTCAGGGCTGGTGGTAGATTACCGTCAACCAAAGTCCTTCAAGATAACTTTCTAATACCGATCTGTCCTCTGCCCTTGAGAGAAAGAGAAAAAAAACCCCACTTTTCTAACTATGAGAAAGTCGAGAGAAAAATGCTGCACGTAATAACTGCGGGTCCTAAGCCCGCACCTTAGTATCCAGTATCCTCCACCGAATACTGTTTACCATTAAAATTCTTGTCGCATCTCACGAAATTACAAGTCACAATATAAACAAGGGCAGGAGATCAAGGGGTGGATTTGGTGGCGGGTGTGGCGATGGGGCGGCGGGAAAGCCTGGCGTCGTGAAGAGATTACACTTACACACGCAGCAGTCAAGGCAGGTGTGGAGTGAGGCTGTGTAATCGTGAAGGTGTGGAACGGTTTGAGCGCCGCGTAGGGTCATCAAAGGTCATAGGTGCGATTGCCTTGCCACACCCTCTCACCTCATTCTCCTCTCCTCTTCTCTCCTCTTCTCTCCTCATGCTCCTCATCTTTCTCTCCTATTCTCTCCATCTCCTCTTCTCTCTTCATCTTCCTGTTATTCCTATGTATTCCTGTTTATTCCTCTCCTTTTCTCTCCTCCCCTCCAGCTCCTCTTCTCTCCTCTTCTCTTGTCATCCTTGTCTTCTCTTCTCTACTCCTCTTTCTCTTCTCTCCATCTCTCCATCTTCTCTCTTCCTCTCCTCTTCTCTCTTCATCCTCTTCCTCTCCTCTTTCCTCCTCATCCTCCTCTCCATCTCCTCTCCTATCCACTTCTCCCTCTTCTCTCCTTATCCTCCTCTCCTCTTCTCTCCTCCTCCTCCTCCTCCCCTCTTCTCTTCTTCCTCCTCCTCTCCATCTCCTCCTCATCTCTCTTCTCTCCTTACCCTCCTCTCCTCTTCTCTCCTCCTCCTCCTCCTCCTCCTCCTCTCTTCTTCTCTCTCTCCTCCTCCTCTCCATCTCCTCCTCATCTCCTCTTTCTCCTTATCCTCCTCTCCTCTTCTCTCCTCCTCCTCCTCTCTCCTCATCCTCCTCTCCAACTCCTCTTCTCTCCTCCTCCTCCTCTCCATCTCCTCTTCTCTACTCATCCTCCTCTCCTCTCTTCTCTTCACTCCTCATCTCTCCTCATCCTCCTCTTCTCCTCCTCCTCTCCTCTCCTCTCCTTTCCTCTCCTCCTCTCCTCCTCCTCTTCTCTCTTCATCCTATTAAACGCAATTTTGAACACAAAACTCCGAAAGTAATGACACAATTATACACGTCCTTGGTTAGGCCACACTTGGAATATGCCGTCCAATTCTGGTCGCCCTGTTTCGTAAAAGACCAAGCAAAATTGGAATCAGTGCAAAGAAGAGCAACCAAACAAATTCCATCTCTGCGAAATTCATCTTATGAAGAGAGACTGCGGAAACTTAATATGTTTTCCTTAAAGGATCGTAGAATCCGTGGGGACTTGATAGAAACCTTTAAGATCCTAAAAGGATTTGATGTCATTAATCAAGAGAACCTATTCGAGCTTTCAACTCAAGTGACAACAAGAAATAATGGTTTAAAACTAAACGGTCAACGTTGCATCACTGATCTCCGTAAAAATTATTTCAATGTGAGAGTCGTTGATCGATGGAACAAGTTACCAACAAATGTTGTCGAAGCCAGCACAATAACTACATTTAAAAGCAGACTTGACGCGCACTGTAAAGTAAATGGGTATTGATAGTATCCTGCGAATTCATATTTAGTCCCCCGGATCGATTAGTTGTAGTGGTAGTGGTAGTTGTAGTTAGTATATTTCATACCCTATTTTTCTGCACTATGAAACTTCCGTGTTCCTATCTTCTTTTAAGGACATGGTATCCTTTTCCAACTGTTTTCTTACAAGTAGTTGATAGTTAGTAGTATGTAGTTCAGCAGATACCCTCGCTATGGACCAATAGGTCTCCTGGTGTCTGTTATTCCTATGTAATCCTATGTAAAAATCCTCCTCTCCTCTTCTCTCCTCCTCCTCCTCCCCTCTCCTCTCCTCCATGCCCCTCCCTGCCACGGGGATGCCGACGGCCAGCCACCCACAAGGCCACAGGAGAAGAACAAACAGTGGATCGCGAAGCAGAAACGATGTATCATTCAGTTCTTGTGTTATTTGTCCGGCGAAGAGCATTTTAGCAGGACTCAATGAAAGACTGTACACTGCTCTTATCTTTATCTGTCTGTCTGTACTATCATCCCTTGCTTTGTCTTCTTCCATTCTTCCTTCCTCTTACAGTTGTCTTGTCTTTCTAAAAGCTAATGGTTCCTCTTTGTTTTGTTTTTGTTTTTGTTAATTTTCCTATTTATATTTTTCTTCGTCTTCTGTTATTCTCTTGTTTTAGATCGTCTTGTTCTTCCTCCTCCTCTTCTTCTTGTTTTTCTTTTCATCTTCATCTTCCCCTTCGCCTCCTCCTCGTCTTCTCAGAATTACTCATAATCAAAACAAGGTCATGACGTCACTAGTGTCCTCCCCCCCTCACATCCTCTGTCCCCACCTTCATGTGTTGCATTATTGTTTTCCTTCACAATCCTTCCTCTCGTTGTGCCACAGCCTCGACGCCCCCGACCCTGGGTGCTGCATTAGGCCTCTCCCGCCCTGAGGGTTTGTGTCTTTGGGCGTTACTCGCGTTGACCCCAGAAAGCAGGTGACCTTCCCTCCCTCACACCTGAAGGGCCAAGGGGTCGAGGCTCCCCTTACAAAGTTCTTCTGACCTTGACAATTGCTACCTGAATGGAATCTTCTTTATGACGCTCTATAAGCTTTAAATTATTTGATACAAAGTTCAGTCTCTGCCTGCTCAAAGCAGAATTATTTTTATATCAAAGTTTATTGCCGAACACGTAATGTATTCTGCATTTAGCCGCCATGATATTAGTTTATATATTTTACTAAGAGCACGAGCTAGACGAGAGACTAGTCTAGTCTAGGTCACTGTTTATACCTACTGCAGACGGTTTTTGTAAGCGATCTTTCTTCTCGACCAATCCGGAATTGAGTGCCAATGTTACGACCTTGGTGAGCGGCGGCGGCGTCCCGCCACCAGGGGCGCGGTGGTCGCCGCCCGTGTCTTCATGTTTCGCGGTTTTGTGTCTTTATGATAGTTTATAACTTGTGCATGTGTGTGACGGACCTAGGCCTTCACAGAGTATTTTTATATGGAAGTAGTTCATTCTTTATCGTTTGGTGGGAATTCGTCATAAAGTGATAACTATTGGAAACGTAATAGTTAGTGTGAATTACTAATGATACCACGAAGGTGACAAAGCACCGCGACAAAGAATAACTCGAATACTGATTTTTAGTAATGTGATGAAAATAATAATACAAACATTAGGGACTAGTTGGGCGCGTGACTAGCGCAATACTCACCCTAACACTTGGAGTGCCGCGCGTCACGAGGGTTATAAAAACCCTGCAACTGTAAGGAAGAGACGGTGAAGACATAAATATAAAGTATTATCATGTCACTCACTGTACAGACTATTTGATCGCCGGAGGACTGACGTAACTATTTAAGTGTTACTTTATAATTATATGCTGAGAAAATAAAATTATAGCCACTAGCGAATCTCGCCGCAGCTGTTACATGACGGACTTCTAAAAGGCTTCACGCTTCTCTCACGCTTCAAAACGGCCGCGCTGATGGTCTGAAGCGAGTGTGATAAAGGTCGTAGGCAAAAGATAAGAAAAATAACCTTGCACTACTTCTCATCTTGCTGATTTTTAGCTGTTGGGGGAACACTGGATCGGGTCCTACAGGCGCGGTGAAGCGTTCTCTCCGAGGCGCTGCAGCAACACTGACGCTGCCACCGCAAGTCTGTAGTGCACCAACGCACCCTTATTTTTCTGTAGACGCTCCTCGGCGTTTCATGTCCTCCCTCTCTGACTGGTACACGCCCCCAGGCC
>JACEEZ010002336.1:72500-75000 GCA_016584305.1 Chionoecetes opilio
ACACACACACACACACACACACACACACACACACACACAACCACACACACACACACACACACACACACACACAGACAGCACAGCCTTCAGAGAAAACGTGGTGGAACAAAGGACAGGAAACATAAAAATGGAGCCGAGTTAACCAAGCCCGAGGGATGATGGGTGCGTCTCCTCGATAAATGCACTGACTCGGAATGATTGGGTTGTGGACGCACCGAACCGATCACGCAAACAAAACAAATCAAAACGACGTAATATTGAGGCACAGATTGTTCTCTTGGCCAAAATGAGAAAAGGTAAAGATAATGGAGAGAGAGAGAGAGAGAGAGAGGGGGGGGGGGAGAGAGAGAGAGAGAGAGAGAGAGAGAGAGAGAGAGAGAGAGAGAGAGAGAGAGAGAGAGAGAGAGATGCTTTTTTGATACCTTACAGTTTATTCGGATTGGTGTAATATTATAATGTTCACAATCAGTTATTTAGTCGTATACAAACATACATACAAACCAGAGAGAGAGAGAGAGAGAGAGAGAGAGAGAGAGAGAGAGAGAGAGAGAGAGAGAGAGAGAGAGAGAGAGAGAGAGAGAGATGTTCCTAGGTTCCTGTTCATTTGCCTTCCTATTCACCTGCCATTGTCAGCAGTACTCCTCCCTGCCTCCTCTGACTCCTTCCCTGCCCCTTGAGGCGACGACTAGAGGGGCGGCGCGACGAGGCCCCGGAGACCTATTACTGGAAAATGAGCTCACTTGAGACGAGGACTATTTTATGACGAAGTCAGGACAGGATAGGCGAGCAGCGTGTCCCGTCTCATTGTCCCGTCACAGGTCGTTGATGGCCCTTTACCGGTGATTAAGTGTGCCGGGACATGGTGGTACAGGTGATTTAGGTTCCGTTACAGGGTTCATTGTCCCGTTACAGGTCGCTTATGCTCCGTTACCGGTGATTAGGCGATCCGGGACATCGCGGTACAGGTGATTTAGGGTCCCGTTATAGGGTTCATTGTCCCGGTTCGTTGGATTGATAGAGCGTCCTGGTGGAGGCTTGTGGAGTCCTGGGGAGAGGTGCCCCCGTGACGGTGCAAATAGGTGCCAGGTGTCGCCGGGATGCCACAGGGGTGGAGGTGCCGGGGTGGGACGTGCGGGCTCATCACTCCATTCCCTTTAAACCCCGGCAGCGTGCTGAGTCCGTGCGTGGCGGCGTCCTGCCCAAAAATCAATGGTGTGTATGTGGTGTTCTGGGCGTGTTTCCCGATCTCGTGAGAGCTGTAAGGGCGGCGGTGAGGTGCTGTGTATGGCGTGTGGTGTGTGGTGTGTGGTGGCGCCGCTGCCGCCGCTCTGCGCAGGAGTGGCAGGCTCTGGGATCCTACCGGAGTGTTGCAGCCTCACCAGCCGCCCAGCCTTCCTCTGGCACCTTCAGTTGAGCCCTGCGTCCCCCCATCCACCCTCCTGCCGCTGCTCGTCGCCTACACCGGCTGCCCCGCCGTCCTTACCTTCCAGCCTTGTGACGAAATAGTCGGTGTTAGGCGGCGCCCCTGCCCCGGGAACCCTCACCGTCATCATGGTAACTATCCCTGCCCTCGCCCTGCCCCGCCCAGCACCGCCCCGCCCTGCACAGCCTGCACGCTGCTCCTCCTCCTCCTCCTACGCCCTGCAAGTGTTGTGCATCCTGCCATCCGAAGCTGCCCCCCTCCCTCCCCCTGCTCTTCTGCTGTCGCCACCACCACCGCCGCCGCCACTGCCGTCACCCAGCACCCGCAACCTCCCTCTCCCTTCCCCCCCCTGTCAATCAACCTCCCTCACATCCCCCCTCCATAAGGTACCCCCCTTTTCACCCCCCCCCACCACCCACCCACCACCCTTTCGCTTCAACTCATCCCTATAGGCCTGTTTCCTTTTCACCTTTCCTCCCCTTCCCTCTCCCTCTCCCCTCCTCCTCCTCCGCCTCCTCTCCTCCCCCCCCTCCCCCTCTCCCCTACTCCACTAACACGGATCTGGTTTCCCATCATTGGCTTGTTCTATACCTACTTAGCCTCCTTCTCCCGCTCATCTTCCATCGTCGACTCCTCCTCCTCCTCCTCCTCCTCCCTCCTCCTCCTCCTCCTCCTCCTTCTCTTCCTAGATTTATTGTTCTCATTTGTATTTCTCTTTTTTATCTATCCTTCCATCTTATTTTATCTCCTGTTTTTTTCGCTAATGATTTCCTCTTTTTCTCTTCTTCTTCTTCTTCTGTCTTCTGCCCCTCCTCCGCCTGCTCCTCCTCCGCCATTTCAACCTCCTCTACCTTTTTCATCCCCCCTCCCCCTCCTCCTCCTCCTCCTCCTCCCCTCCCCCTTTCCTCCTCCTCCTCCTCCTCCCCGCCCCCTTCCCCTTTCTTTTCCCTTTCCTCCTCTACCTCTTCCATCTCTCCTGCTTCCTCCTCCTCCTCCTTCTTCAACTCCCCCAACTCTTCATCCACATTCCCACCAGAAGCTTTTATTTCCCTGCTTTCCCCTCCTACATCCTCCTCC
>JACEEZ010002336.1:80000-82500 GCA_016584305.1 Chionoecetes opilio
TTTTTATTATTCCTTCCATCCTTTTTTATCTCCAGTTTCTTTTGCTTATGATATCTTCTTCTTCTTCTTCTTCTTCTTCTTCTTCTTCTTCTTCTTCTTCTTCTTCTTCTTCTTCTTCTTCTTCTTCTTCTTCTTCTTCTTCTCTCTTCCGTCCCTCCTCTTCCATTTCCACCTCTTCTGCCTTTTCTAGATACGTTTCTTTGTATTTCTATTATAGTCTCTTTTTTTTTTTTTACGAGGCAAAAATTCCATTCTATCTTAAGGTCTCATGCTTAAAATTATGCCTATGTTTACCTGATAATATGGTTAACTATGATAAAATACAGCTGAAATTTAGAAGAACTGTAGTATTCCCTTCTCCTGGCATTAAATATCAGTTAGTAAGCAGCAAGGGGTCAGGATTTTTCGCCTCGTATAAGTCGCGGTGTAGATAATTATGACAACCGCATGGCCACCATTTATATAAGTCTGATAATGAACATAGAATATTTACAACCAATTATGTAGTGATACCAAGCCAGGGAGTGTTTGATGAACGCTTGTGAGTAACGTCTTGGTAGCGTGAAGATGCGACTTGTTCTGTCTTGAACACAGCCAGGGGGTGCCAGAGATGAGCTGTTGTAGCGAGTGTGGTCCGAGGCTTTCTGTTCTTCTCCTCGTGATTCTGGCTTCTTATCACTTCTTGTTGATCCTATACTTTATGCTGACAACTAGGCATTTGTCCTGTGACATACTTTGAGAGTGCAAGGTGTTCATGGGTCTCACGGTGAAACAGAGGAGGAAAGATAAACGTATAATTATATATACATTACATAGATATATAATTATATGTTTATAATGTTTCTAAAAATGCACTGGTTCATTTGATGTTAATTACATGCAGCTATCCTGTATGGAAGTTATAATACGTGTTATACGTAATACGTAATTAGGTGTAATTCACTAGTAATAGTTATGCAAGTTAATATATATGTTAGGAGTGATAACTGACTGACACTCGTTAAAAAATCTATAATTTATAGTATAATTTGCATGTCTAGTTTTCATGTCATATTTTCAATAATTATTAAAAAGTATTCTCAAGGCTTCATTTGGCTATCACTTCTTCACTTCTTCGCTCCGGGAATGTGGACTTCGATATCAGCCTACCTCCTCGTCAGGCCGTCAACACGAGCTTGACATGAGAGAGTCACGAGCAGTCTCAAGTGTTTGTGTTTGATACCCGGAATACTTGCTATCAGGTTATCAAATGCAGGCAAGACAAGGAAGATGGCTGCTATACTGGGAAAGGGAGGGGAGGGGGAACAGAATGATTTTAGAGTTAACCAGGACTAGAATAATTCCTTCTCTATAGCTGTAGTGAAATCGTGAAAATATATAGAGTTTAGGCTGTTTTATGGTATTTTTTTAACGATATGAGGATCCCTGCTCGAGCATGGACAGGACAAAGGTGTTCATCAATTTTAAAATGTTTAGGTCGGGGTGGCTTTCTACATGTTTGGCAAATATGATGATGCAACAGGGTATGAGTGACGACTTGAGTCCCGAGGAAAAATCTACAGAGTCATAGATACTAGACTTATTAATCACAATACGCTGCTGTCAGACCCTTAGTGAATCGAGAGCTTTGTTCACTTGCTTTCTAAACTCTGAGATATCTTCCTTCACTTACGTCCCAGATTTGTAGGCGTGTCGATAATGCGCACGCTGATAAAGAACAGAATGCGTGAGTCAAAACATGATAAATAAGTGTGCCATTCACGTGTCCTCGCCACAAGTATGCTCCAGGCGGGACTTGTTTCCTTCAATGACAAACCTATTTCATACTGTGTGTTTTTAGTATCTTTGAGTTACCTTTTTAGTACCGTTTTGAGTACCTATTTCATGCTGTACTCGGGGTATACTTTTTGCCTTTTTAGAATGAAGGGAACTGACGGAACTTTTTTATCAGTGGTCAAGGCAGTCTTATCAACACCGCCTGGATGAAAACAACACCACAACACACACACCATTGACATTAATTAAACATACAGAACAACACCACAACAAACACCATTAACATTACACATTGAAAGAAAGACTGGATAAATGTAGATACGGAGACGGGACCACATGCACGAATGTAGCCCAGGCCCTTTAAACACAACTAGGTAAATACACAAACAGAACAACACCACAACACACACCATTAACACCACGACAGAGCATTGTTGTCATGGTGTTACTATTGTATATATATATTTTTTCACACCACCAGGATATATTTACGGACAACTAAAATGACCAAAAAATCAAATAGAATCCTGTATACGTATATTTAGGTCACCGTCGTATATGCTACATTAGTTTAATTAATCTAATAACATAATTTTACTTCTGAATTAAAAAGTATATACGTAGCTTACATTTCACTGCTATGTCGCTAATGCTCAAAAGAAAAATGATGTTCTCGACCATACTCGCCGCACGTTAAGTTGGCGAAAAAAGGGCCCCCTCACTT
>JACEEZ010002336.1:87500-135000 GCA_016584305.1 Chionoecetes opilio
AATAATGAAGATATAAACCAGCGCGGGTAGAAACATCTTGATTGTTTATTCGAACGTTTCGGCTATACATAAGCCATCATCAGCCTAAAATTGGATACAAAAATGTTTTTGTTAAAAATGAAAATATACAAGTTAAAAATTATTTGCACATTTAAAATGCCTAACCTAAAATATAATAAAATAAGAGTAAAAATTATAAAACAGTAATAAAAATAAAAATACTACACATACCAATCAACATCGCAGTGGAGTGTGGGATTCCCACATGGTCTAAAAGCACAGGAGCGGGGTTGAGGTGCCCTGTGCGCAGAGGGACGGTTTGTGGTGGTGGGTGAGGAGGCTCTCACATATCCACCGGGTGGAGTCGTGGGAGCTTGTGTGTAATATATTAAAGTCTTGATTTGATATTGGGTGGCCTGAGGCTTCGGAATGATCCCGAATGGCTGAAAATGGTGGTTTGGACACGGGTTTGCCAGTCCTGTGAGACAGTCCCCGATGCTCCGCGATCCTAGTGGTGAGGTGGCGTAACTCAAGGAGAGAATCCCTGATGCCCTGCGTTCCTCAGTGGTGTACCAATTTAAGTGCAGTAGCTGTAACGCTGCTTATATTGGGCAGACCAACGCCACCTCACCACTAGGATCGCGGAGCATCGGGGACTGTCTCACAGGACTGGCAAACCCGTGTCCAAACCACCATTTTCAGCCATTCGGGATCATTCCGAAGCCTCAGGCCACCCAATATCAAATCAAGACTTTAATATATTACACACAAGCTCCCACGACTCCACCCGGTGGATATGTGAGAGCCTCCTCACCCACCACCACAAACCGTCTCTCTGCGCACAGGGCACCTCAACCCCGCTCCTGTGCTTTTAGACCATGTGGGAATCCCACACTCCACTGCGATGTTGATTGGTATGTGATAATGTTTTATTTTGTCCATTTTATTATATTTCATTAAAATCAATTTTTACGTTCTTATTTATTATATCATTTCGATAGCATAGATGTCAATATGTTTATACTTATATTATATATATATTTAAATAATTATATTATATATATATATAGTTATGTATACTAACTTATATATATTAATATATATATATATATTAGTATAATATATATATTATATACGTAATATTATATATATGATATATATATATATAATATATTATATATATAGATATAGTATAATATACTATATATATATACGATATATATACGTTATATTATTATATACGTAATATATATATAATTATTATATATATATATATACTATATATATAAAATATACGTATATATATATATATATATATATATATATATATATATATATATATATATATATAATAATATATATATAATATATATAGTATATATATATATATATAATATATAATATACGTATATATCGATATATTATATAATATACTTATATATATATACGTATATATATATATATATATATATATCGATATATTATATATAATAATATACTATATTATATATATATATATAACGTATATATATTATATATATATATATATATAATTATATATATATATATCGTATATTATATATATATATTATATATATTATACGTATATATATTATATATATATATACGTATATATATATATATATTATATATATATATCTATATATATATATATACGTATATATATATAATTAATATATATACGTATATAATATATAATATATATATATTATATATATACTATTATATATTATATAATATATATATATTATATATAATATATATATATAATGCAATTTATATTTATCACACTTGATATTGAGACACTTATGTAATGTTAGTGTTTTGGTCAGCCTTCTCCTGAAGGGGCGGGGCCGCCTGCTCCTGAATGGTTGTCTTGCTTTAGTAGTGTTGTAGCCACTCGCGTGCATCGGCGGAGCGCATGACAGGTGAATGACTCACAGTGGCGTGCCTACCTTATCACACAGGTGTGCACCACGGCCTGGGAATGATTCTTACAGCACACATGAGCGTCACATGTTTGGCTTCACATGCGAGGCGCCGCGGCAGGCTGTGTGCACCACTGCCGCCGCGGCTGTGGCTGTGACAGGTGGAGGTGTGCCAAGGCTGGTCTGGACCGTGACTCCCCGAAGAAAAACTTCCTTGGAATGGATGTTTTCATGAATCTATATATCAGCTATATTTAGACCCAGAGATAATTATTATGATAACGTAGATTTATATCATCTAGGAAATAAAGAGTTTTGTTTATCAAGTATGAGTGTAAAACACAGAAAACAGAAAAATTGCCAGCCTCCAGTATGTTAAAATTTAGGCTTCCCTTCCCGGTCACCGCTGCTCATCACCGCGGCCTCATCAGGAACCTCCACGGGACATCCTACGATAAACATCACGGTAAAGCGCGAAAAGTGACAAGCTAAGACAGTAGACTTGCCACTTTTCGCGCTTTACCGTGATGTTCATCGTAGGATGTCCCGTGGAGGATCCTGGCAAGGTCGCGGCGTTGGGCAGCGGTGCAGGAAAAGGAAGGGAAGGGAAGGGAAGGGAAGGGAAGGGAAGGCATGAACATGGTGGAGGCTGGAAAGGTTATCGGTGTCGGGGACTCACTGCACCTTCCTTGCCGCACTTCAAACCAGACACAGGCGCTCATTTTCAGGTTAAAAAAGAATCCTCAATAATCAGCTGCCACACACGACTCCCGAAAAATCTAAACATTTAAGAGCCATAATGAACACCATCATGGGAGTAGCATGGAAAGGCACACCAGCATACTGGCACACTGGCACACTGGCACAAGCATCGTGTTCAGTGGACAAATTGTGCAATACTATTTCAGCCGCTAAATTGCATCCCTTTATTTCATTCCCATCACCTGTTAGTCAGCCAGTCATTCACCTGTTATGCAGTCTTCATCAGGCCGCTGTTCACACGTGCAGTGGCTGTCACTCATGTCAGTGGTAATAATGCTCGTCCCTCTAACTTTATGGTCACTCTTCATACCACATTTTCTCTCTCTATCCTGTTCATTATCATGTTTATAAGGAACTGTCTGTCTCTCTGGGGGAAAATGTCAGGGTCTTCAGGGAGCTTCTTGCACCACGCCATCTACACTTGGCTCTGTGTGTGTGTGTGTGTGTGTGTGTGTGTGTGTGTGTGTGTGTGTGTGTGTGTGTGTGTGTGTGTGTGTGTGTGTGTGTGTGTGTGTGTGCATTGATTACAGATTTACACTGCTAAGAACATTTTAATCTATGATATATTTTTTAACATGAATTTGCTAAAAAAAAGAATAATACTAGTAGCGTGGGCAGCATCCCAGCGCTGCCACCATTTGTGTCAAATATAATCAATTTTTTGTGTGTCCATCACCTTTTCTGCACAAATATCATAGTCCATAGCAACAACTGATTCCCTCAAATACATCCATGAAAATATCCAGTTCCACACATAGATACGTATACTAATAAGCAGTGATTAAGTCATTCTTTTTTTAGACATTCATGATAATTAGGTCATAATGAGAGTCTGATAGGATTTTTATTAGTGTTTTGTTTCTTTGATACCTGTAATCCCTTTAGATATACAGTGATTGTTTGTTTACGTTGTGCTGCTTAGTGAAACCCCCCGGGGCAAGGAGGGGTAAGGTCACCATCTCTAGTTATCGCAGCGTGCCTCTCTTACGCTTCCTTCCTCACACACTGTTGCTTGATCAGCCGTTCAGTGATCGATGTGGGCTTGTTAACACACACTCCATTCACTGTCTCTGTCTGTGCCTATGTCTCTGTATTCTTTTTGCTTCTCTCTCTCTCTCTCACTCTTTCTGTCTCTGTATCCTTCTTTGCTTCTCTCCCTCTCTCTCTCTCTCTCTCTCTCTCTCTCTCTCTCTCTCTCTCTCTCTCTCTCTCTCTCTCTCTCTCTCTCTCTCTCTCTCTCTCTCTCTCTCTCTCTTTCTCTCTCTTTCTCTTTCTCTCTCTCTCTTTCTCTCTCTCTCTCTCTCTCACTCTCTCTCTCACTCTCTCTCTCACTCTCTCTCTCTGTCTGCAACACCCAGCCTTGGGAGAGGGCTGTGTCCCTGGCACTGTCGGGCGGCTCCGTGGTGGTGCCGGGCGGTGACGGGTGCGTCTGCCCTCCACTCAGCATCACGGACTCAGTGTGCGGACGTCACGCTGCCACCCTCACCTGAGCCCTCACACCGTCACCTGATGTATAGATATCAACCTGGATCACATTTTGCTTGAACTGTAACCTTTAAACTGAAGAGCGTGGGCTTGTTATCTCCTCGCGTGGTGGTGAACACGAGGCATGAGTCACGGTGGTGCATGCAGCCGGCCTGATGGTGTGTATTGCCTGCTTTCTAAAGCGAAATGTTCCTAGAATCAAAAACTATCAAACAAAGCTCATTCTAAATTATCAACCATTCATTTCATGAAAGTAATAAGTACATGAAGGCTTAGTGTGTCACGAGGCGCGAGTCACGGTGGTGCATGCAGTGGGCCTGATGGTGTGTATTGCCTCCTCTCTCAAGCGAAAAGTCCCAAGAGTCAAAAACTACCAAACAACGCTCATTCTATTATCAACCATTCATTTCATTGAAGTAATACGTATAAAGGCTTAGTGTGTCAGGTTCTGGCTCGGCGCGAATATGCCGAGGCGACTGTCGAAAGTTCCCCGATGTAAAAACTGGAACAAGAGCGGCCGACAAAAATATTGGCTGGGCCGAGCGTGGGTGTGCGTCGAGTGGGCCGACATGCGAGCGGTGTTGAGCAGGACGCATATTCCCGTTCTCTATGCGAGTATGTGGTTTCCGAGTGAAGACGCTTGGCTGTAACTCCGAAACAAAAAACAGGAGTTTCTCGAAAATACCCTCATTGTGATTCCCTCACAAAGTTACCATAAAAGGTCCAGGAAAACTTAATCTACCCTTACCGTAACCTAGCGTAACCTAACCTGACGTGTTCAAGAGTAAACGCCACATACTCTTCCAGAAAACGGGAATATGCGGACGGGCCAGGCAGGTGAAGCGCGTCCTCCACACACTGTCTCGCCTCTCTGACAAGTGTTGATCGTGTTCTGTTTTTCCTTTCTTCGTATCCCACACCGTTTATCTCCTTCCAGTGCATTTCGACTCACTCTAGTTTATTATTGGCTGCCACTCATAGTATGTCTCTTCATTTTCTTGCTCCACATGTATTGGGTGTGCCTTCGAGCCTTCTGGTGTTGTAGGTGCCCTTCGTCAGGCCGCCTCTCATTGGCCTGCACCTCCTCTGCTCTCCTTTCCCCCTCCACCCCCCCCACACAGCCGCGTCCCCCCCTCACTCCCTCCCCCTCACACCCTCCCTCCCCCCTCCCTCACTTTATCAACTGCTGTATTGACTCAGGCATGGTATTGGTCTATTTCTTTTTAATCGTTATTTTTTTCAATCTTTTTATCTGTCGTAAGACGTAAGTTTAATGTAATGCGTCATAAGTGTTTTGTCAAAGTGTTTTTTGTTGTAATATAATATACACATTTTCAATCAGTATCAGTCATTGTTGTTGTGAGAATAACTGTAATGTGTCACCACTCAAATTTGTTTTTCAATGTGCATATTTAAAGTAACACTGTCAGCACCCCTTACCACGCCTATCTCTGTAAAGTCAGTTAAAGCATCATGGTGACAGTTATCCCTCCACAAACTGACGCCACATCAGTCCTCCTTGAGATAGTCGAGCCCTTGCTGCAGGAGTAGATAGGTGCTGAGAGTCACAATTGTCACGTAAGGATGTAACGCGCCGCCCCTCTCTGCCAGGCCTCCCCACCCCCTTGAGGAGTCCCCGCGCCTCCCCGAAAGCCTCCCCGGTCGCTAGTCCCGCCGCCTCCCCGAAGCCGTCGCCGGTGACATCCCCGAAGACGCACCCCAAGCACGGCGCCTCGACGGGGTGTGCGCACCGGTGTGTGCACGGCTACCTGTTCGGCCGCGTGTCGCTGCTGCACGTGTCGGTGGTGTGTGTGCTGCTGGGCATCATACTGCTGGTGGTGGGCCTCGTGCAGCTGGCTCCGGGGGCAGGTGAGCACCCACTCGTTCATGTGCAGCTAATTAGAGTTAAAATAAAGTGTAGCTTTCTGACTCGTGTCCCTCCCTCCCTCCCTCCCTCCCTCCCTCACGGCATCAGTACTCACGCAGGCCACTATTTTTGGCCCCACCCTGGAGGGCGTGCCTCGCGGGGCTGGGCTGCCGGCCTGCTATTGGTACCCATGGCCTGCAGGCCCGCCTTGCCTCACACTCGAGGCGTCCTCCAGATAGCGTGTCTCTCATCATACACTTATCACAACCATTGAGATTGGGCTTATTGTTACGATTTTCTTGTGAATTATTCTGAAAAGATGACAAAAGAGCAGAAAGGTTACTATATAGAAAGGAAGAGAGGAAAGAAGAAAGGAAGGAAGGAAGGAGAGACATTATATTCCATCTTTCTTGTTACCAATATCCCTGTCTATAGGTTACGGTAGTGGTGTGAATTTTCAGGCTATTTTTCTGAGTGGTAATAAGGTTCCTGGTGCTGTTATGTACTTTATTCACATTATTGTCTTTCTGCCGCCCCTCATTACGTCTCCCATCTATCTTCCTCTCTCCCTCCCTCCCTCCCTCCCTCCCTCCCTCTCTCCCTCCCGCCCTCCCGCCCTCCTTCCCTCTCTCTCTCCAACCCATTCCTACATCCTTCCTCCTACTTCTCCAGGCCAGGCAGTGATGTATAGTTTAGACAATGCCACATTTTCTCCCACTTTACATGTAGCTCACAATATGTTCCCCTGGAGGCTTAAGTGCGCCTGTTAGGACAGTGGTTCTCAACCTTTTTCACTCCATTCCCCACTTCATGAATTCTCAACATTCGTGTGGCTCCCCTTCATTTTTCTCCCAAATCCCACCCCGCCAAAAAAGGTAAAAAAAAAAAAAAAAAAAAAAATGTTGATGAAGAGAACACCCTTGCTTTATTACAAAGTTTAGTCATAATTATCTTATATTTGATAGATTTCTGTGATATGCTTAACTTACATCACTTGCCTACAAAAGACTAGCCGACACTAGCAAATTTGAATCTGGTTGGGAAAAAAGTTCAATTAATCTCTGCATATTTTATCACACATCAGTGGGAAGGCTGATATTGTTTCTTTTCAGTCAGTTGACGAATCCGAGGTTGTGTCACTGACAATGCACATCTCATGTCGGGGTCCACATCCAATCGGTTCCGGCTCTTATTCTTGATTTGTAGAAGGTGGAGAAACCAGACTCACATAAATAGGTAGTTGAAAAAGGCAAGAGTAGTCGAAGTGCAATCTCACTGACTTTTGGATATGACTGATGCATTGAACACCAGAATACATTCAGAGATTTTTCTTCATAGAAATATTTGGCAGCAGAATCATGTTTGAGATCAAGGAACTCGTCCTGAACATCACTGGGAATGGTAGTAATATCAAGAGTGCCAGAGAATGGATTCATTACCAACTTCCCTTCTTCCTCCTCGAATTCTGGGAAGTACCTATTAAGTTCACTTTCCAAGGATCTCAGATGCTGAGTGATTTCAGTTTTAAGTAATGGGTCAAGCAGACTATCTTCTTCATTCTCGTCAAGGACAGCTGAAAGGTTTTCAAACATGGCAACATTCCCGGCACCGACTTTCCTTTGCCAATTCTGGAGCTTGGCAAGAAATCCACGAAGACAATCCATCAGGTGAAACACATTTCTTTCCTTGCCCTGTAGCTTCAGATTCAACCTATTTAGCTGCTCAAATATATTTCCTAAATATGCAAGACGTGGCTCCCACAAAACCTCATTGAAGTGACTCAACAGATCATCTTTCCCTTGCATTTCCAGGAACAATTTAAGCTCCCCCCGAAGTTCAAACACTCGATTCACAACATTGCCCTTGGAAAGCCAGCGCACTTTGGAGTAAAAGAGGAGAGCTTCATGCTCCGAATCCATGTCTCTACAAAGGTTCTGGAAAAAGCGAGAGTTCAGAGCTCCAGCTTTTACAAAGTTGACGCATTTGACCACTGCCTCCAGGATCTTGCAAAGTTCATCAGGGAGGGTTTTCGACGCCAGTGCAAAACGATGGATCATACAATGAACCCCCTTGGCATTCGGAGCTACTTCCTTGACACGCTTCTGGAACCCTGATTTTGATCCCAGCATCGCTGGAGCCCCGTCTGTACAGACTCCACAACAATTTTCCCAGGGGATCCTGTTAGCTTTGAAGAAAGAAGATAGCTTTTCCATCACATCTTTAGCTGTTGTGGTGGTCTCAAGCTGTGTACATAACAGATATTCTTCCTTGATATCACACAAGAAAACATACCTAACAAACACGAGTAGCTGTGCACAAGAACTCACATCCGTTTTACTCATCCAGCTGTATTGCAAACATACCAGTTGGAGACGATTTGATCTCCTGTATCACTTTTTCCTTTATCTCATCTGACATTTCATTAATTCTCCGCTTCACTGTGTCGTTTGACAAGGAAATTTGTTGAATTTTACGTTCACTTGCATCTCCAAGAACACGCTTGACCATCTTTAAAGTACATGGCTTGATTAAGGTTTCACCAATTGTGTGGGGCTTCTTTTGCTTCGCTATTTCGAGGGCAACCTCGTATGATGCCTCAACTACACTTGAGGTCTGTTGTTGGAAAGCACCAGTCGCATCCAGTTTCTGTTTTCCCAAACTACTTTCGTGGCGCCTGAAGAAATCGGGGTCTTTCTCAGCATACTGTGGATGGATGGTCAGCAAATGATGCTTCAACTTACTAGGCCTCATAGAATCGTTCCCCAGCACTTTGAAGCACAGTACACACTGAGGTTTCTCGATGCCATCAGCGAGGATTGATGTAAATCCGTAGTTAATGTACTCTTCACTGTACTTCCGCTTCTTACTAACACTAGTAGCCATCGCAAATCTACGGAATATAAAGAAGACAGAACATCAGAACAAACATTAAGTGATAAGACAAAAGAATGATAATGAAGGACAGATAAATAGGACAAGTGATAAAATGACAAACACACAAATATAATCCACATACATAACACATCCATGGACTCACAAATTAAGCACACACACAGTCATACACAAACATACACACAGAGAGAGTAAAGATGATAAACATTCACACTCAAGCTAGCAAGCTGAAATGTACTTTCTACAGCAAGAACACGCCTCCTTTGACAAGCACTGCCCCAATTGAAATAATAAGAAGAATAGCGAGTCACATCAATATTAGCACACAAAAAAAAAAGCAGGAATACCTAAGTAGGGAATGAGCATGAAAAACAATGATACCAAAAAATAAGAAATATTTCACACACGAAAAACAGCGACCGCATTTATAATTGTCGAACAAAATAAGTAATACCGTATATGGTTCAGAATCAATTATACCTACATTTTTACGTGATGATATCCCAGGCCACACTGAGATCATTCGATCGCCTCTCTCCCTCTGTCTCCCGGTGACTCACCCTCACTCACCGCCCGTGTCTCTCACCCGTCTCATACGCGTTCGTTCTCCTCCGCGTTTTCTATCACACCTACACTGCACAAACAGTTACAATTTCGCACACATACATACATACACACGTACACACACATTCGTAACAATATTATGTAACAAAATTTTATTGTCAACTTAATGATTAATCAATTAATTATTAAAACAAGAAAATTTTCTTTGCCAGGACAGTGATGCAAGTTTTTTTTTTAACTCAGATTCCTAACATTATTTAGAAATGTATACTTTGCAACAGCCCACCATGGCCCCCTTAAATTCTTGCCATGGCCCCCAGGTTGAGAACCATTGTACAGTTAGGAAGAGGAGGCGGAAAGTTTTCTATTTTGTGACTTAACCCAACTTTTTAGCCAACTTAAGCCTATTTTTGTGACTTATGAATGGCTACGCGATCAAGACCTGTTCCAGTATTGGGTCAACTGACGTCTTTCATGTTCTTGGTGCATTATGATTATAGGGGATACTTTGTTATTTCGGATGTATGATTTATGTATTGGGTAATAAATAAAAAATCAATACACTTCTTGTCAACGTAAAGAGGAAGTTAATGTAGATGTCACTGTGGATTTTTTTTAACTGAAATTAATTAGCGAACCAGATTTTTTACCAGAACTCTTACCGTCAATAACACTATAGTCGCCACTGCACTAATGTCGCTAGACGCCATACATTACGAATTTTAGCATCACTACTAATTTGTATGTGCCACTAAAGTCATTTACATAATATATACTACTGTGCATGCCTCTTCAGTGGTACATACAAGTCTGTAGTGATGCTAAAATTCGTAATATATAACGTCTATAGCGACATTAGTGCAGTGGCGACTATAGTGTTATTGACGGTACCAGATTTTTACTTGCGCCTTTTGTGTCAGAGAACATAATTATATTAATGTTCAAGAGAGTGGCTAGAGGCAGGTCGCGCCCTATGCATTCATTTCGGAACGTTCTCCCCCCAGGAATTGCTGACGGAACTGATCGCGTAGCCACGATCCCATGTATACATTGCCTTGTGTATTGTGAACTGTGAACAAATTATGCCTTTCTTTGCCGGTGTTGATGTGTATTTCTGCACAGTTTATCTATAGTATTCAAGTATAGGTAGTACATACATACACATTTAAATCAGTATCAACCCTATACATAGATCACTATCATATACACTATACATTTACGTATCATATACACTAATATACTATCACTCTTATTTGCACATTTTTCACATGAAGTATTAATTTTGGTAGTCAATAAAAAAATGTAAATTCGTCAATTCCCACAAGGCCACACTGTACAGCACCCTAGTAATAGCCAATGATAAGCCAGAACAGGGCGGCAAAGCGCGACGACTCAGTGTTAATGTCTAACTAATGTTCAGAGTATTTATAGATATATTTTGGGTTAAATAAATTGGGAAAAATAATTTTATTCTATCTTGTCACTGACTCCCAGGGATTTGCAGACCCTGTTTGTGAGACACGGGCTAGGATGTACGCAAGAGGAGGAGGAGGAGGAGGAGGAGGAAGCTATTCTGTTAGGTTAAAGGAGAAGGAGAGTACTAATGTTATCAAGTTGTGTTAGAGGAGGACGAGGACGAGGAGGAGGAGGAGGAGGAGGAGGAGGAGGAGGAGGAGAAATGATGACTTTAGGTTAGGGCGTAGTTAGTAAATATATGATGTGAGCGATGTATTGACCTGCCTTCCACCTGCAGCAGTGGTGGTGGTGGGGTCTGACCGCAGTGAGTTCCCGGCAGGCTCGGCCGTGAACAAGTACGCCATCATCGGGGCGGGCACGGGCTGCCTCGGGCTGGGCTTCCTGCTGCTCATTATCCTCTGTGCCTGTCAGAAGAATACCCACCGCCGCCGCCGTCCACCCCCACACCTCGTTCAGGTTGGTACTCACGACACACTGTTTTGTATTCCTACCTGAACCAATGACCTTGAAAGGGTAATCACGACCCCTTTTTTAGCTTTATTTACATCTATTACATTTTTACATAGAAGCAAAAAAAAAAAAAAAAAAAAATGAAATAGAATAGAATAACACAAACAGCAATAGATAAGCGGGCATACCTTGTTGTGTCTTCCTGCCTAAAACAATGCCAATGAAAGGGAACCATGTGCTTAGCTGGTTTTTTTAATTTTTTTTTTTATTTTTTTTTTATTTTTTTTTATTTTTATTTTTATACATTTGTGCCTATAGCGCCTGTAGGCAGTGAGCTCCAGGGTTTTACGTCTACCAAGCTGTTTACTGACTTGTGGAGGTTCCATTAGGGGATAAGGGTGATAAGGGTCATGAAACAATGAAATGACAATGAAAGGGAACCATATGCTTAGTTGTTTTTTTCGTCAATCAAGCTGTTTAGTGCCTTGTGGAGCTTCCATTATAAATAAGGGAAATTTGAAATAGGGAAAAACTGGTTCACAAATAGGGTGATAAATGATTGGAATGGACTCAGTCGTCAGGTAGTTAGTGCGGAGTCATTAGGGAGTTTTAAAAGGAGGCTAGATAAATTCATGGACGGGGATAAAAGGTGGATGTAGGTAGTATTAAGTAAGAGGAACTACCTCGTGTAGGTCTCACGGGCTCTTGTAGCTTCTTTATTTTCTTATGTTCTTATGTTCTTATCGTCATTAGGGGAAAGGGTACCGGGTAAAGGGTTGAATTGACTGTATTCAATATGATTCTGAATTTTTTTCTCGCCCACTGACTTTCCACTGGTCGTCAGGCTAAAAAAAAAAGACGAGAGAGTTTTATACAAGGTTCAACAGCATACTAAGTGCCTTATTATGCATCTCATCGTTAATAAGTTATACAGGAATGAGGCAGAGGAGCTGTATAATAAGTCAAAGTTACAAAAGTGTTACAAAGGACAGGATGTGTTTCTATCAGCTGGAGATGTAGAAGGGAAAGGAATGATTGGTACAGTAATGACTCGATGACTGACTAGGCAATTACCAACTAAGGAGGTGATTAGCAAGGGTGATAGGACTTGAGAGTGGTAACTTTCAGATGACTGGGAAAGGTGTGTCATGGGTCAGATGGACAAGTCAATTGGTTCAACTTCAATTAGATGGACCATTCAGGCCGCTGCTCATGATTACCCGTTGCAGCTTTGGTGATGTGTGTTCTTCAGCATCCCATTCCCCCCTCCTCTCCTTCCTCCCAAGTTTGCTTCGTCATCCAAACCCACCACACATCCCCCCTCCCCGCACCTTCCGTCCAGCTCGCTAAATTACCCTCCCCCCACCCTCACCCTCGACCTCTTTCACCTCATTCAACCCCAATTCCAATCAATCACTTTCAATCAAAATTAATGCTCTTCTCTTTGCAGGTCAACTTTATATCAATCTTATTTTCACGCTGAGCCAGTTACTTATGTCGCCTACGTGTCTTTTTGTCCTACTTTTCAATTTTTTCACATCACATTTTCGTATTTTTTTCTTTTCAAATTTATCTTTTTGTGCACCAGAGGATAATAATCAATTTGATGCTAAATACGCATGGACTTGATTTTTAAAAAGAGGTAATTTTATCCCCGCGTCTAATGAAACGCATAAACGTGGTAGCAATTTCCGTAACAGTGTTTTTCTACACCTGCGTAGCACCACATTGTTTACCTTCACAGTCTTCCCTCCACCACACGCGCTGCCACTCCCCCGTATTACTGATTGACAGACAAAATTTGATTAGCTAACGTGCAGATGGTTTAGATATACGTATACGTGTTACTTTCCCTCCCTTCCCGCCCACCCACACCTGACTGGCTGATCGACCTTGGGCCCGCGTTCAATCCCCGTCCAAGGGATTTTTCACTGGCAAATGCGGGCAGTTAATGTTCCCCTTGAGCAAGGGGATGGCGTGTGTTTTTATGCGAGGGTAACAGCTGACGGTCGCGTGTCCAGCGCGTTATCAGGCACACACACACACACACACACACACACACACACACACACACACGCACACGAGGGTTTTTGTTATATCATCATCAGTTAGCCTTACACTTCACACACTAAGTAAGTTCGTATAGACACACACTCGACTCTGGATAAGATGTGAGGTAACAATAATTTATTCCTCAAATATTGCAACACCTATAGACGACTTGGAACTACTTCCCTCTACGCCTGGAGCACGTGATCGGGAAGGGAGGAGAGGAGCGTGACTGCAGCGAGAGAGAGAGAATTAAAGAGAAAAGCATAACAGACGATATTGTTGCGGAGGCTACGAAGGTTATGGTGGGTGGTCCTGCTGCCGCTGCGATCCCTTGCCTGCACTCACCGCGGCGCGAAGGGGATGAGCACGATAACTTCTGACGTCCTCATTAAGGGTCCAATTAAGACCACTGGACCTCGGAATGCCTCTAATTAAGCCTACTGTTTTGATTTGAGAGAGAGAGAGAGAGAGAGAGAGAGAGAGAGAGAGAGAGAGAGAGAGAGAGAGAGAGAGAGAGAGAGAGAGAGAGACAGAGAGAGAGAGAGAGAGAGAGAGAGAGAGATGCAACGAATGGAGGGAGACATGACATACATAAGAAAAATGGAAAAAAGGAAGAAAATATATGAAAAAAACATGATCAGGCTGCATTGCGGGATGGCAAAGCAAACACACACACCACACACACACACACACACACACACACACACACACCACACACACACACACAACACGGTACATGCAAGTGTTTTTGTTATCTTGCAGCCGAGGGGAAGGGGCCGAAAGAAGGGCAAAAGAAGACCAAATAACGTGTACGCCATGGACTGCGTCAGATCACTCAGCTTAGCGGCGCAGGTAAAGGAGTATTACAGTCTCCCTTACCCCCCCCCCCTTTCCCTGCTCCTCCCTCCTCGTTAGTACTGTAGTGGCGTTAGTGTGGCCAGTAGTAGGAGCGGTGACGTGCCAGTACACTTTCTTGAGGGCACATTCTTCTGCCGGCGTGTGCTCCCCAGGCTCATCCCCTCAAGAAAGTGTGCTGGCATGGCTGTTGCCTCAGGAAAGTGTGCTGGCACGTCACCGCTCCTACTACTGTGGCCTCCAAGCCTGCAGTCCTCGCACTACACAACCAACCTCCCGCTGTGCCTGGCGATGACGTGTGATGATCCATGACCACCGCCACTCTCTCCTTACCACCACCACCACCACCACCACCCTCCCCCCCGCCACCCTGTCCTGTGACCAGCAGCCTCACGCGTCGAGGCAGTGAGGGGTCACCTGCCCTTGCGGTGGTCACGCCAAGTGAATGTCTGGTGTCACTATAGTCCCTCCACCCGCAGAGCGTGGCTTGGCAAATGCTGCTTTGTGGATGTTTGCATAGTTGTCGTTCATACCAAACCTTGACTGCACTCCTCAATGCTCTCCTCCTTGGTACTGTACTTGAAACATTTGGAAATAGCAGCCATATTTTTTCTTCTTCAAAATACGCAATTCCTGTAGAATTTTGAAAGCGGTTCACTTTGTCCACCGTGGTTATAGTGAGACGGACTTATTGATGCATATATATATATATATATATAATATATATATATATATATATATATATATATATATATATATATATATATATATATATATATATATATACGCACACATAGATGGTCCTCTCTTACTGAAACATTTTTGACGTAGTAAGCTGAAATTTGCACGTGTGTTTGTGTGTATTTGAGTGTGTGTGTGTGTGTGTGTCTGTCTGTGTGTGTGTGTGTGTGTGTGTGTGTGTGTGTGTGTGTGTGACCCTCGTGAATGCCAGTAAGGTACTCGTTCAGTAGTGTAGCACCCGTAGTGCTTGTTAAGGCGACAGTGTCATGGTATATGCCGGTAGTCCCGACTATGTAGATGTTACATGCAAGTATATGTGTGTACGTACGTACGTGCGCACGTTCGTATGTATGTATGTATGTACATGTATGTATATAAATACGCAATGTTGATTAAATACTTACCCTGTAAATCACGTAATGTTATCTATGTGATCACTCTGTGCACGTTAAAATCCTCCTTATTTCTCAACAAAACACTGCCATTATCATTTTTATCATCACCATCGTCATCATCATCATTATCATCCACCATCACCACAGCCACAACCACCAATAACACCTGTGTAAGCATACCTTCCTGACATCAGCCCCCACCCCCCCCTCTCTCTCTCTCTCTCTCTCTCTCTCTCTCTCTCTCTCTCTCTCTCTCTCTCTCTCTCTCTCTCTCTCTCTCTCTCTCTCTCTCTCTCTCTCTCTCTCTCTCTCTCTCTCTCTCTCTCTCTCTCTCTCTCTCTCTCTCTCTCTCTCTCTCTCTCTCTCCACACCCACACCCACACCCACACACACACGAACCATCACCCATCACAAGCCTCACCACAACCAGTCACTCATGTTCCTGGTGGATCTTCTCCCCCAGGCCCAGCAGTCTCAGAAGAACAGGACCGGGAGCGGCAGGAGCGCGAAGGGACAGCCGGGACACTCCAGACAAATGCAGGTGAGGTGATCCTGACGCCTGTCCTGGTATAGGGGAGGCCAGGCGATGGGCGGTGATGTAAGTGCCACGCATTGCCGGGCGGATATAGGAAGCTTTCTAGAGGACGACATACATAAGGAAATGTGTGGTTGTAGTTGTAGTAATGGTAGTAATAGTAGTAGTAGTAGTAGTAATAGTAATAGTAGTGGTAAAAGTAGTACAGGTGGTTTGAGAAGTGTTATCCTATAGCCTTGTGACAATAATATCGGCGGTGACGCAGAGTAACAAGAGTTTAAACGATCTCTACGACGCGTTCTTGAAGAGGGAATGACGTGCATCCTAGCGTCTGATTAGAGTCCTTGAGTAAGGCGAGTCTCTGGGATGAGGCTCTGGTACCGACCACTAATGACAGTTTAGGTGGGTCGAGCAAGCTTTGAGTAGGTGACCCATGGCATAAACATAGACGTGCCAGTGCAGTGAAGGCTGTGAACGGCATCCGCGAGTTGCCAAAGAAGCAGGATGGAAAGAGGAATCAGTGTCGCTTGTTGACATTGGGTATGCGGCGCGTTGTCCTCATCATGCTCGCTCACTATTAAAGAGACGCAGTTCAGCCCAAGGACGAGACCTTTATAAGAGACCTTGGTTCAGCCTGCAATGAGTAAAAACAGCGATAAGGATGAGCTGAAGGTTGGGAATATTTGCAACTTATCTGATTACTGAGATCATTTCAAAAGAAAGAACTCAGAAGGAGCAAAGTAAAAATGAAGACATTTAGGTCTGATAAAATTTATCATACCAATTGATATGATTGACACAATCACCTGTGTGTGTGTGTGTGTGTGTGTGTGTTCTCCCTGACGTACCCAACAACATCTCTATTTATGGATGATAACCTTGAACGACAAATTTGTGTCGAAACAATCAAGCTTCGTTCTTCCAGACGATAATGTTGATGTTGATAATGATTATGATGATCATGGTTTTGATGATAATGATAGTACATAACAATAATGGTAGTACCTAATAATGATAACAATAATACTAATAATATGAACAAGAATTGCTATAGCTACCACACCGCGACCATAGGTGGTATATTTCACCCCCGCCACACACTTACACTAAGACGACAATATTTCACTTACTGTGGACGAAATAAAAAAGGAAAGGAAAGTGAAGTGTCGTAGAGGCCGAAGCTGCGGTGTAGAGGAATCAGGTGTCAAAGAGAACGATGACTGTATAGGGGCCGAAACAACCACGAAGACAGCTACAGAGGTGATGATGTACAGTACATGGCGAGTCCTCTACTGGGGGCGATGTAGTGGTAATAGTACCAGCAATAGTAGTAAAAGTAGAAATAGTAGTGGGTATATATAGTAACCGTCGTTCCCTCGCGCCGCTCATCCACTTTTCAAGGGCAAGAGTTAACACAGTCGCTTCGTGACTCTTATCCATCCTACTGATAAAGGCGATTCGTGCCGCTCATCCATATAACGTATGTAGGGCAGGAGGTAACGCATCTATAGTTACTCTAAATATTTTCTTATCATGAGGAGAATGGCCTTTAAAAAAAATGCTATCTCTGGAGGGCTGAGCTTCAAGGAAAATACTCAAATATTACTTTTCATAATAGTTTCATAGCTTTTTCAAGAGAATTCCTTCGCTTCATTATGTTTTATCTTATTTCAAGCCCGTACTATAATCTTGATGTGGATTACTGTAATCATTGGATTTTGATGTCTGAATTACATATTTTGCTGTCAAGTAATGAAGGATGGTGAGATAGGTAATTACAGGTGTTGGGGATGCGGAGGCAAAGTAGAAAATGCAATGCTTTGAAATTATGTGTGTGTGTGTGTGTGGTGTGTTATTCACCATGGTCTTGATTAAGCATTAGACTTGAGATCGCCAGCCATCACCAACTGGGTAGAGCTCAATATAGAACGGATATTTGGGTAAGGCTGGGACCTCACACACCACTCACCCACACACTTGCTCAAGGTGGAGAGTAACTGCCCGCTTTTATCAGTGAAAAATCCTGAGCCTTGTGCGGGGCTCGAACGCCACAGAGTGGCGCACCAATTATCATGTACAAGATCTGCGTGTGTTCACCTAGTTGTATTTTACAGAGCCTGAGCTACACTTTTTTTACATTAAACCCTATAGCGCCTGTAGGCTATTTATCATATGGAGGGACGTGATGGTTGGCCCTCCGCCCGTTGGTTGGCGCAGGCTGGATTTTTATAGTGACACCTGTGAAGGTTCGTTTTCCACCCTCGTTTTTAAGGCACACGCTGCTACCTGTTGTCCCATCGCCACACTTGAAGTCGCAGTCGAACAGGAAGGCAGCATGCGGGTTGCTGCGGCCACTCGACGATGTATTTACAGTTGTTCCTTGGTAGGACTTGAACTCGGGATCTTGTGCTCACCTCCCAGGCTCTTGTCGACCACGTTAAAGATGGCCGAAAGAGTTGTGTCCCCGGCAGGATTCGAACTCGGGACATCGAGCTCACCACTCCAAGAAGCTAACCACTCGGCCACCGCCTCCCCTAACCAACTCATATGGCCCCGTCTCCATATCTTCATTTTATCATTCATCCATAGTGTTTAGTGTTGGCCGAAGCCATCACCCCGGGAGGCAGGTCACAAACCCCCGGCTAACACCCGGCACCCATTCACTGGTGGGTGGACAGGGGCTCGGATTTTAAGGAAACAGCCCATCTATTTCCGCTCCGCCCGGGGATCGAACCCGGGACTTCTCGGTTGTGAACCGAGCGTGCTACCACTACACTGCGGAGTACACAATGTGTGTGTGTGTTTGTTTGTGTGTGATAGAGAGAGAGAGAGAGAGAAAGAGAGAGAGAGAGAGAGAGAGAGAGAGAGAGAGAGAGAGAGAGAGAGAGAGAGAGAGAGAGAGAGAGAGAGAGAGAGAGAGAGAACATTCCCCATTTTATCAGTATGCTCCGTAGATAACTATAACGCTCTAAAGAAGGAGTTTTCGATAAAGCGTCATTAGGTACTAAAGCGTATTAGGTACTTTGGGAAAACTCACACATGGCTCGCGGGCGTCACCAGCGGTCCCGATAAGAACACTCGACCCTCCACGAACCCAAACCTGCATTGCAGTAGTCTACTTACAAGTTCAATAAAAGCTCAAACTATCAGTGGCGAACGAGTGGTACCGGCCAAGTAGCTAATATTTGTTGTCCATAGAGACCATTGCCCATAGATAGAGAGTCACAACCAAGGCATTGTTCACTTCTTTGTATCGCCCTCCCTTCCTCCCTCCCCAATCCCCAGACGAGGTCCCCACCCTCACCTACAGTCACTAAAGGCTACGTCGGTTGCCTCCCTGCCCCCACACCCCGTGCCAACCCCCTACTCCCCCTGTGGTCCTGCCGGCCTGGAGGACAACCCTGCGTCCCCACTGTTTGCTTCACGCCCCTGGTCTCTGACACAGTGCTCGGGGACGCCTTCCAAGGCCACGCAGGCCGACAGGACTCCATTGCTACTGTGTTTTTATCGGCGTTATGTAAAACTTAGTCTTCCATTATGTGTGTTATTTGTAAGTCTGTCGTCACCACAACACTTGTGTAATGTCTCATTGTCTCCTTATCGCTTGAGTGTTGACGGGGCAGAGGCGATGTGTTGTGCTCCGTAAGTTTAGTTGTTCATTTTTCAGCTCAGTGTTTCCTAAAGTTTTGATGGCAGCGTGCCCACCTGCCCCCACAGGTTCACACCATAGAGGGCGCGGTGGCCGCCAGCACCAGCCGACAGTGAGTGCCCCGCCCGCCCACCAGCACCCACACATCCACCACCCACCCACCCACCAGCCTCACTCACCCTCACTCTGTGCCACCTTTGTGTCGTGGAGGCAGATGACTAGCAATAGATCAAGATCTGCCTGTCATGAATATAGTGGAGATCGATGGTTATACAAATATATTTTTCTCTGTTGGTGAAACTCTCGATTTCCCATCAAGTAACTCGACCCACAGATGGTCGACACTCGAGTCGATCTCAGCTGATGAGTTTGACTCTATAAGCGCTGCTACAGCAAGATTATAGTCTGTCATAATGTCATCACCGTTCACCCAAGTAGATCGGGAGTTTTGCCAAGTTGTGGTCTAGTTCACGTGCCTTGAGGTCACAGCCTTGGAAACATGCCTATCACGAAGGATCACGGTCACCAGCGCGACTCTCTTGTCCGCTCACCACCGCACGCTCCACTCTCTTATCTTGTATGAGCCCACAGCACCTCCCCCCCACGCCCGCCCACACCATACCGGCCCGGCTGCTTATTTGCCATCAGTGACCCCTCCTACAGCATCCACCCCACAAGCACAGCTCATGTTCACGGCGTGTCTACGGTCGTCCGAGTAAGTGATAGAGCACACTGTCTTACGAGCCCCCCCCCCCCCACACCCACCCACACACACCCACACCCACACCCACATACACCCCCGCATCACCACCACCACCACACGTCTCTCCCATACGTTCTTCCCACTTTCTGACGGTAACCCACAGCCAGAAGAAAAAAATGCACCTAAACTGGGTAGGGAGTAGAGAAATATAATACTATTTTTATACCCATATGTACAGTACGTGTAAGGTGCTTGAATAGCTATATATAGATGACGTCATGTGATTATTTTTCTACCTCGCTGTGGGTTGCCTGTATCTGCTGATAATGTATTGTGACTGTGATACGTCATTAAAGTGTGACCAGTGACCTTCCCGCATGATCATCTCTCTCTCTCTCTCTCCTCTCTCTCTCTCTCTCTCTCTCTCTCTTCCTTCCCCTCCCTTCCCTCCCTTTAAAACAAACATTTACCCCTTCGTTTGCCTTGATAACAAAGTCGGTAAGGTAGTTTCCATAAAGTCCCGGATTGCCATCATGCCCACACCTATAAAAAGCCTCTCCTCCGCTCGCTCCCCTGTTAGCACTGCAAGTGTTTAACTCCTGACTCCTGCGCACCTCTAAGACTACATGTTTTTTGTCAATTTTTGTGCTTCTATAATGTGGAAACTTTGAAGTATTTTGTGTGGATATATAATGTGTTTTTTTTTTTTTTTTATTATTATCATTATTATTTTTGTCTCAGCCTCTAGTAATGAGTGTGTAAGTAGTTTGTCGTAAGGTAGTACCAAGTGTGAAAAACTTGAATTGTTATCATAAATGTTGCTATCATAGTTATTTATTATCATAGATCTAACATTTTGGAAAGTATTTTTGATGGTAATTAATTCCATTTCCCACCCGTGCCCCCCTGTGCCCCCCTGTGCCCCTCCACTCACCCTCTCTCTTGCTCTTCCCATCCCGTGTTTTGATTTCGTTCTTCCTCCTGTTGTTGCATCGTCCCTCCCTCTCCCTTCTAGCAGTACCTACAGACATCTCTACTTTTTCTACCTTTTTAATATTAGAAAAAGATACGCTACAGGTTGAAATAGAAATGCACAAACTACCATTGGAGGGAAAATATATTAGTCTAGTGAAGAAAACTCAGGAATCTGACTGTCTGCGACCTTTTTTGATTTTGTGTGGATGCAGTTTTAGCTCTTAAGAAAAAATATAGTTTAATTTATTTTTCCATTGTGTGTTAGATTAATGTGCGAAGAAATTACTGTTACTGTGGATGTGTTTTTTTATAGTTTTATTCAGTTACGGGCGTGTGTGTGTGTGTGTGTGTGTGTGTGTGTGTGTGTATGTGTGTATGTGTATGTGTGTGTGTGTGTGTGTGTGTGTGTGTGTGTGTGTGTGTGTGTGTGTGTGTGTGTTTTACTTCAATGTTGAGATGTTGTGTCTGTCGCTATACTCTTCATTGTTTCTTTCTTTCAGAGGTGAGAGTTAGGGGGCCGCTCTTCTACTATTATGTATTCTCTCACTTGCTCTCACTCACTCTTTTCTCACTCTTCCAGGACGCTGCATCTCTCCTGCCCTACTGGAAAGCCTCTCACCTCCTTTTTGTCTCTAGATTTTTGCCACTCCTCCTTTTTTCCCCCGATATCATCTTCTATGCATTTCCTCAAGCTCAATTTTCACTCAGCTCAAGTGCATCGAAATTTCTAGATCAGTGAAGTCATAGTTTTGTTTTGGTTTTGTTTTGTCATTATTATTAGCATTGTTTTCTTCCTGTCCTCCTCCTCGTCTTCTCATAATGCCTCCTCTACCTGCTTCCTTCTACCTTCCTTCTTCCTGCTATCTTCTTCCATCCCCTCGTCCTCGTCCTCCCTATCCTCCTCCTCCTCCTCCTCCTTGTTTTCCTTGGTATTAGCTGTTTATGTATCGTATTCCGTTCTTTTCATTGCTGAGTTGCGTGGCGGATATGTTGAAATTATTGCTTCGCTTAAATCCACACTGTTGTGATTCAGTTCTTAACTTCTTCGGTTGCGTTTACGTCATCAAGACTTGGTTTCTGGTAGCCTATATTATTTTGCAATTATTTCAACAAGTAAATCGAGTCACTGTGCTGAAGAAGAAAGTATGCGTTGAATTTTTTTTCTTAGCATTTTGTTATAGGCTTAGTAATCAGTATTGTGATGCTGCCTTACCTCCCACACTCCCCGACAGGTGATCTGTACCCCCCTTCACCCTCCCATTATGTCTCTGAGTGTCTTCATCTCCGGCAGGTACAGACAGTAGAGCACGGGATGGTGGCAGGAGGGGGAGAAGGTGGTGGAGGTAGTGGTGGAGGCGGTGGAGGAGGAGGGGGAGGAGAAGGAGGGGGAGGTGGAGGCCATGAGCAGGAAGACCAGGATACCCAACACGCTGGGAGCATCACCGACAAGGAGGAGGAGGAATTGGAGGGCTTGGAGGGGTTCATCAAGAGTCCTTCTGAGAGCGACGCCCTTCTGCAGTCCTGTTCCTCGCATCACTAAGGAGAGCGTGGGGCTGTTCCTCGCATCACTAAGGAGAGCGTGGGGCTGTTCCTCGCATCACTAAGGAGAGCGTGGGGCTGTTCCTCGCATCACTAAGGAGAGCGTGGGGCTGTTCCTCGCATCACTAAGGAGAGCGTGGGGCTGTTCCTCGCATCACTAAGGAGAGCGTGGGGCTGTTCCTCGCATCACTAAGGAGAGCGTGGGGCTGTTCCTCGCATCACTAAGGAGAGCGTGGGGCTGTTCCTCGCATCACTAAGGAGAGCGTGGGGCTGTTCCTCGCATCACTTAGGAGAGCGTGGGGCTGTTCCTCGCATCACTAAGGAGAGCGTGGGGCTGTTCCTCGCATCACTAAGGACAGCGTGGTGTGAGGGGCTAGTTCCTGAGCTCCTCGACGCCTCCCGGACACCTGACTGCTGCTCCCGCGTGACCAGCGTCGAGGGTTAGCGAATCGGTTTATGGAACTGTTGCCGATAGGAACTCTCGCCGAAACACCAACCTAGAACTCTCGCCGACATTGGAACACTCGCCGACGTGTACATTTTTGGCGACAGTTCAACTTGAATATATGAAAAGGAATATAACCTAACCTAACCACATAACCTAGCATAACTATTCAGGCTACTGTTGGTATTTAATCCCTGAATGCAGAAACATGGGTAATATAAACACTCGCCGACGTGAAAAATTGGAACACTCGTCGACGTCGGCGAGTGTTCCTCTCGGCGACAGTTCCAGGTACCAGCGAATCCACCATGTGACGAGCCTTACACAGAGCCGAGGGATGAGCCAGCTACCCTGAAGATTGACTTAGTTCGGAGTTCAATTTTTTATCATTGTCATACGTTACCTGATCCATAGATTCCTTTAGACTTTCATTAACAAGAGGTAGTATACAGTGAAAATCCTGTGTAAATGTGAAACAAGAACGAGTACGTTGTGAATTTCGTATTGAGTTTTAGCAAAATTAAGCTGATCAGTAAAGCAGCTTACTGAAAAACAAAGCAAAAATTGGTACAAATCGTCCCATGATTAGAAAAAGAAGAAAAAAAGTCATTGACCAGCAGAGATCATAAGCCAAGAACACATAGATAATTATCAACTTTCAGCTTTGTGTAATTTTTATCTTCATGCGCTGATGTTTGACGGGTATTGTGGCGAACTCACATGTTCTAGCATATACTGCATGATTCTGAATGATCTAAACGTTTGTGCTGTAATCTGATATACCAGAAACAACCGTATATACATATATATGCGTATATATACTGATGCATGGCGAGCTGCATGTGTATACGTATGCTTTTTTGAAACTGTGGAGTGCTAGTCAAGAAGAAAGATCGTGTTTGATGCCGCGACGAGCGATGTTTTGTGTTGCTTAAGCGATGTTGCTGACGACTTGGAACTATCATCGGACCGTGGTGGTGTAGACAGTCAGCTAAAGAAAGACAGTAACCAGTGAAGTGTTAGAAGTATTTTTGCGATATCAGCGAGGCTCATTGAAATGAAGCTCCGAAGCTCCGATATGGTCGCTAACAAATATGAGTTAAGAGATGTGGTTCATGTTCATGGGTCTATTTAAACTTATTTTTCAGTATACATGTACTTAGTCTGTATATCGGGTGCGGCGCGCCGTGTTGTGCCGTGCTGGTGTTTGCGGCGGCGGCAGTGGTGGCTTAATTATTACTGAAGGATGTCGTGGGGGATCCAGAAGTCCGCAGGTCGTGGTGTCGCACAACACTGTAATTATGTTCTGTTGCACTGGCCTGGCTTGCTGAACACGTTGTTGCTGTCCGCATCCTTTACTGTTCCCTCTCGCACGTTGTGGCCACGTGAGCCACACAACTCAGAGCGATGGCAGGCGACTTACCGGCAAAAGAGTGTCCTACTGAACAATGCACATCGGACGGGACTCCAGCCCCTCCTGTCCAGTGCCCCGCTAGCCCGGCATCAGCCCGGCGTGCCGCCTCTCCGAGGGGTGAGCCAGATTGGGGATGAGGATGTCTGCTAGTAGGTACTATTGCATTTATACGCAGTTTTTACTGTTTGAGTCTGCCGTGCGGACTTTTTAGTACATATTAATTTCAAATGATATTTTTATATGTAGCTTGCATAACCACAAATAAAGTGATGCATATGTTTGCTGCCATGACTCGTGCATGAGGAGGCTGCCTGCACAGGCGGTGTCCCTGGCGGTGCCCTGGCGCCAGCCCTACTGAGGCTGACCTCGGAAAGCAACAGTCTGCTGTGAAGCCACAGAGCCGCTCTTGGTATTGTAGATTGTAGATTCCATGGGCTCCTAAAAAGTGACAAGAGCCCCGGGCTCAACGCTCAGCGGGCGCGGCGGCACCCCCACCGCCACTCTCGTGAAGCTCAATCCATCACGAGGACAGAATTATGAAAGTTGCCTCAAATGACGTTTTGAAAGATGCCCCTCAGGGCGGCGCGGCCGCTCCCTGCCTGCCTCGCGCCGCCACCTTCGACAAGCTCAGTGTCAGACTGGTCTGTACTTCCAAAATGAAGTTTTGAGTCTGACTAAATCGTACATAGAGTTTTAGGTAAAAGCACCGTTCAATCATTCTCTAGTTTCTTAAAACGAAAAATAATCAATATAAGCACAAATAAATTTTGAATAATTCATCAGCTTTATTCGTAAGCAGCACGAAATAAGGTAAAGTTCCGCATCACTCTGTTTGTGCTTCATCATGAGAGCGGCGAGCAGTGTTGTCAAGGGTGCGTCCAGGCGATAGACGCGCTTCCCGTACTGGCGACCCTGCACTGCACACGCCAACACGCTGCCTTCCGCTTGCCCGTGTATGTGTGTGTGTGTGTGTGTGTGCACGTGTGTGTGTGTGTGTGTGTGTGTGTGTGTGTGTGTGTGTGTGTGTGTGTGTGTGTGTGTGTGTGTGTGTGTGTTGGGAGCTCGATGGGGCGCTACATTAGAATTGAAGATAATATCCATATGAAATTATATTTTATTTTTCCTTAAAAAAAACGTTCTCCAGATTTTATGAGAAAAAAAATTGAGGCAAAAATGACAAATTATCTATTATTATTCTCTATGCAAAATTTCAGCATGAATTTCCAACGTGTACCTTCAAGCGTTCGGCATTAAGCAATTATCATTGTACACGCTCATGTAATGGACTCATTATAGTTAACGTCAAATAATGACATGTTATTGGCGTTGTTATCAGCATTGCACCATTGCCACGTCATCATTAACCTGTGCATGCATGATGCATTATTGGCGGTGGTCCATGAGAGAACCGCCAGCCACGCGTCTGCCTTCTTATTGCAGTCAGTGTAACGCTAGCCGCTGTATGGATCGAGAGAGAGAGAGAGAGAGAGAGAGAGAGAGAGAGAGAGAGAGAGAGAGAGAGAGAAGAGAGAGAGAGAGAGAGAGACCCAAATTTTACTGGGTTTGTATTGAGAGTAGTGATTTCGATGCAACATTTATCACGTTGTGTGTGTGTGTGTGTGTGTGTGTGTGTGTGTGTGTGTGTGTGTGTGTGTGTGTGTGTGCGCGCGCGTGTGTGGGCGTGTGTGTGTTTTAATTTGCTTGACGGCATCCTGATACATACGTTATCATGCTTTTTATATGAACCTAGTAATCATAAATTTAAGAGCATTTCTATTGAAGTAACGCAGGTTTTTGTAAACCACTGATGCTGCTGATCAAATCTTTATTAACTTTTATTATAATGAAACTTTTATGAGAAGTAAAATAAGGATCGTTTGTATTCTGCATTTCCTCTATTTTTGTATGGCGCCACCTGTGTCCACCTGTGTCCACCTGTGTCCACCTGTATAGCGATTACTGCCGCTCCTCCGCCTGCGTTGCTTAACTTTAATATCTTTTTACATCAGTATATTCCGCCGTCTCTTCATGGTATCACTTATCATTGCATCAGTGCAGCATTATCAACTGGCTTCCCTTTGATCTACACACATTTACTCTCGTTTATATCATCATATATTTGAAATCACTCATAGGTATTTTTAAGACTAATTCGAATTTTTTGTAAGCGGTGCAGATGCCATGCGATAAAAAACTTAAAAGATATATTCATAGACATATTCACACCATTTTTTTATTCTTCAAGTTCAGTTAACTCGTTATTTGCTTAGGTCACTGCATTACCGAAGACATTGGCAGGAAAGACATGCCCCTAGAAGCACTATAGCCTACGAACGCCTTGCACGGGGCCATCCAGAGAAGCAGACGGAGGGAGGGAGCGGGAGAGAGGCGCTGTGGCTGGGTGTTGCTGGCTGACTCCCATGCTATGCCCCTTTGCCTCCTCCCTCCTTCCGTCACCTTCCCCTAGTAGCCGCGCCGCTGCCTTCAGGAGGGCGCCGGGTCTACGGGAGCTTCAAGAGTCATGACCTTGAGTTGCGAGATCGGCGGCGTGTGCAGTGCCGATGGAGCTTAGCAAAGGTGTGATGCTTGTTGGCCGATCGCGTGATTCAGAGTGTAAAACATTGTTAGCTTTTATTAATTTGTGTTTGATATTTATTAGTTGCTGATCCAACAGGTCTTTAGGGAGATACAGATATTTTGTAAGGTTACGGTGACAAAGACCTGGTGAAGACAGCAGTTTGTTACCTTAAACTGAAGAAGTCTTTGCCTTTTGACACGTCTCACTTATTCTACACGAGTCTTCATGCAGCCAACAGCTTCTTATTTGAAGATTTTATACTGCCATTCTACTATTTTTTATATTAGGCGATTTAAGCATTGATCTATTACACTTGTAGCACTCTTATTGACGGGAGATAATAATGTGTGCTTTACGACTGTACAAATTCCGTGGAAGCACAAATGTGTCCTCCAGTGTACCTCAGAGAATAAAATTCTGGCCTCTCTGGCCCCACAAGCGCCCATTTCATTACCCCCCCCTGTGATGATGATGATGACGGCGTCAAACACGTCCCGCGTCTCAGGAGTTGCCGGGCGCGGATGGTTTCGTTCAGTACCGTACATAACACTATAGTCGCCAGTCACTCGCCATTGCACTAATGTCGCCAGGCGCCATATATTACCAATTTTAGCATCACTACAGACTTTTATGTGCCATTGAAGACATGTAGTGTGATGTACATAATATAAACTACTGTGTATCATCTTCAGTGGCACATACAAATCAGTAGTGATGCTAAGATTCGTAATATATTGTGCCTGGCGACATTAGTGCAGTGGCAAGTGACTGGCGACTATAGTGTTATCTACGGTAACAAGCAGAATATATATTTTTTATTTCCCCCACCACACCGATAATGTGTCCCGATAAGACTGACCACACTATTGTCTCTCAAAATGGTAATGAATCAGATGATGGCAATGTATTATCTCCGAGGTATTGTGGACCTTACAGAAAACCAAAGTGTGATAACATTGTTGTGGTGAAGCTCATAGTGAGGTGTGTTGTCAATGTCCCTGGTACTGTACTGCCCAAGATCAATAGACTTTTAAATAGTATGTCTATTAATCTTGGTACTGTCCATCTCTCCCCGGGGGCCGATCCATCAGTCGCTAGAGTTTACTGTCATGGTGTCTGGCATGTGAGTCTTGCGTGGCTCAAGGGAATGACTCATCGTTAAGAAAAGTTATTGGGCCAAAGTCAAGTGGCATCTCCCAGGGCTGCTGCTAATACTGGCCGGGTGTCGTGGCCCTCAGATATTGTACACCCATTGACCGGCAAGTCAGTCCATGCACCCACGCCGCTGTGGCATGGCCGAGGGCAGCGAAGAAAGGGAGGAATCATACATTGCTTCTGATAATGCATGCATATCAGAAGTGTTCAGGGGATGAGTTATTACCCCAACACCACAATAAAATATGTAAAGTGACTTTTGGTATGTCACTTTTAGGGTGAGCAGAAACAGATAACTCTGCTTTGATAGTGGTTTATTAACTTGGGTAAAAAGGTAACACAGGTAAGGTGACTCGTGGACTGGTGAGTTGCTCCTGCCGTGGATTTGGATGTCTTGTGACTTGAAGGCTTGTGAGTTGCTGGTACGGAGGTCTGTGTTCAAGTGTCTTGTCTCTACAAGAGACATCCTTTATAAAGAGCCAAGATACTCAAGACCTGACACCTGATGATCTGACGACCTGACACCTGATGATCTGACGACCTGACACCTGATGATCTGACGACCTGACACCTAATCCCTTAATGGGCAGTCGGCGAGATCATAGGTGATGTCGCCATGAAAAGTGGGAGGCGAGTACGAGGAGAAGGCATTAAGAGAGAGGCGTGACCTGACGGGTAATTAACCAGGTGTTCCAGGACCAGACATCAAGTATACAGAACACAGAACACAGAACACAGAACACGGTTGAACACATAGTTGAACACCAATAATACTAATACTACAATACAAAGCGTTTTCGACTGTTGGTGGCACCCTTGTCAAGAGTGATAACCTACGTACGTGCCATGCATGTGAACGCCACTCCCAACGCAGCAGGAGGGGCAAGATATAACAGAGACATTGGAATAGATAACAGTTCCTTGTACTAGCCTATCCGTCTCAGTCAATAAAAGCATGCACACTAATCATTAACCCTGCTTTTCCTATTAAACGAAGTAAAGGCCAGTTGCAGGAACGTCTCGTGTTTCATGTCATCCTCGTGCCTCATGTCTATTTTCTCTATGAATTCATCAGTCTAATTTCAGTCATAAGTTACTGAATCCCGCCCTACTCAGACCTTGTCCTCGTGACCGAGAATGGTGAGGGCGAGATTGAGCGGAGCCTCGACGCGTGGTGTCCTGCTGGCTCGATAAGGTGATTGAGGGACCCGCCAGCCAGTCTGCACGCCTCGGCCACGCCTGCCCCGCGCGGACCTCACGCACACCTGGGCTGAGCTACCATGTGTTTGTGTGTGGGCGCTTCACACTCCTAGTTACAAGCTATCTCCTACACGGCCTGGGTACAGAGGATGATAAAGGTGATAAGATAGCTACCCATTCTCTCTGTGGGGGCTCCGAGGGACGTATTCGCTGCTGACTTGGTTGTACAAAATGCTTACCTGTTACCTCCATTTGCTTCATAAAAAAAAAAGAGAGAGAGAGAGAGAGAGAGAGAGAGAGAGAGAGAGAGAGAATCAGATGCAGAAACGTATGTGAAAGTACCGATTAACATAACCATTGATATATAAGGGAAAATGGAGAGAGAGAAGAGAGAGAGGAGAGAGGAGAGAGAGAGAGAGAGAGAGAGAGAGAGAGAGAGAGAGACGAGAAAAGAGGAAGAGAGAGAGAAGAGAAGAGAGAGAGGAGATGAAAAGTGATGAGAAATGGAGAGAGAGAGAGAGAGAAGAGAAGAGAGAGAGAGAGAGGAGAGAGACGAAGAGGATGAGGAGAGAGAAGAGAAGAGAGAGAGAGAGAGAGAGAAGAGAGAGGAGAGAGAGAGAGAGAAGAGAGAGAAAGAGAGAGAGAGAAGAGGAAGGGAAGAGAGGAGAGAGAGGAGAGAGAGAGAGAGAGAGAAGAGAGAGAGAGAGAGAGAGAGGAGAGAGAGAGAGAGGAGAGGAGAGAGAGAGAGAGAGAGTGTAGCAAACTCTTAGCAAAACCTAAATAATCAATTAGCACGTCTAAGGTAAGTTAATGCTATAAGGTAGGGTAAGGTAAGGTAATGCTATCAATATAGACGCTCATATTATTTTCATTATCACTATTATCATTGTTATCGTTCTTATTGTTAATGTTATCATCATTACAATCTAGTAGTAGCTATCATTGTTATCATCATTATTATCATTATTAGAGGTTATCATGATTATAATTACTAGTATCATTGTTATCATCATTATTATCATCATTGGAGGTTTAGGAGATGCACCGGAATTCCCTCCTCTCCCAGTCACCCTTATCAAGTGTCTCTGATAGGAACTGATCTAACATGGTGGGATGAAAATTTAATGTTACCCCAAAACATGAATTTCAATATCTTAATGTTTTCATGTTATCTGATAGTGCAACACACGACTGGCGATGGTGTATAGTCAAGCATTAATCCTATCACAACTTTATCGGTTTTTACAACATTATCTGGTCCATAAGGTTAAATACTTTACTATATTTAGTCAATTAAGACAAATTGCATAACAGAACCAGGTCGGATTCGAACCCTTGCACGTCTCGGCTCGCTCCCTCACCACACGGAGGTTAAAAGGTAATATTTTTTTTTTTTTTTTTTTTTTACATTGAAGCCTATAGCGCTAGTGGTACCTAGAACTGTCGCCGATCGGAACTCTCGCCGCCGTCGTCGAGTGTTCCAATTCTTTATATTACAGGACCCTATATATACATTTAATCAAGTGTTACCCGTGTTTCTGCATTCAGGGATGAAATACTATGGTTAGCTTGATCAGTTAGGTTAGATTAGGTGCCATTGTCCAGGTTAGGTTAAAATTTCGACGTCGACGAGAGTTCTAGTTTGTTGTTTCGGCGAGAATTCCCATCGGCGACAGTTCCATAAACCGCGCTAGTAGGCCATTGTATCCTATGGAGGGACGTGATGGTTGGTTGGCCCTCCGCCCGTTGGTTGGCGCAGGCTGGATATTTACTACTTAAAAAAGTCCGTAGATATACAAATAGACAAACAGATAGACAGAAACACACGTAAAATTAATATAGTGCATAGCTACTTAATTATTGGTCTCATATTAATTACGCTGGCCTCGTTCCCAAGCAATAAACCTCTGACTCATCGTCTCTCAGATCACATGTGCACGCCATAAGGATAATGATCAACCACCTTCTCCACATTTAATTATTTAATTGGCCTTCATGCTAGAGCAATTAGAACATACACACATGTAACAAGATCTTAAAACGGCGGTAATCTGTTTTTTTTTAATTAATTTTAGTAATCATATATACCTATTCATCTCTTTATTCCTCCACTTATTCATTTTTTATCTCCTTCACGATTATTAATGGTGGTCGTGGGAAGAGAAGAACATTTATAGAGGAAAGGAATGCTGAAAAAAATCTGCATTAATAACAAGATCCAGTTTAGTGGCCTGGCGCATCGTAATTTGGTGGTTCTATTACGTAATGGTATCAAGAGTTCGTGTTAGCTAGCAGGCTTCCCACATAAGGGTTAAACACACAGTGGGGATAATACTCTCTTTAGGATACAGGTTGACTTAAAGTAGTAGTAGTAGTAGTAGTAGTAGTAGTAGCAGCAATAGTAGAAATAGTAGTAGTAGTAGTAGTAGTAGTAGTAGTAAGTAGTAGTAGTAGTAGTAGTAGTAGTAGTAGTAGTAGTAGTAGTAGTAGTAGTAGCAGCAACAATAGTAGTAGTAGTAGTAGTAGTAGTAGTAGTAGTAGCAGCAGCAATAGTAGTAGTAGTAGTAGTAGTAACAGCAATAGTAGTAGTAGTAGTAGTAGTAGTAGTAGTAGTAGTAGTAGTAGTAGTAGCAGCAGCAATAGTAGTAGTAGTAGTAGTAGTAGTAGTAGTAGTAGTAGTAGTAGTAGTAGTAGTAGTAGTATAGTAGTAGTAGTAGTAGCAGCAATAGTAGTAGTAGTAGTAGTAGTAGTAGTAGTAGTATAGTAGTATAACAGTAGTAGTAGTAGTAGTACAGTAGTAGTAGTAGTAGTAGTAGTAGTAGTAGTAGTAGTAGTAGTAGTAGTAGCAGCACAATAGTAGTAAGTAGTAGTAGTAGTAGTAGTAGTAGTAGTAGTAGTAGTAGTAGAGCAGCCAATAGTAGTAGTAGTAGTAGTAGTAACAGCAATAGTAGTAGTAGTAGTAGTAGTAGTAGTAGTAGTAGTAGTAGCAGTAGAGCTAATAGTAGTAGTAGTAGTAGTAGTAGTAGTAGTAGTAGTAGTAGTAGTAGTTAGTAGTAGTAGTAGTAGTAGTAGAAGTAGTAGTAGTAGTAGTAGTAGTAGTAGTAGTAGTAGTAGTAGCAGAATAGTAGTAGTAGTAGTAGTAGTAGTAGTAGTAGCAGCAAAAATAGTAGTAGTAGTAGTAGTAGTAGTAGTAGTAGTAGTAGTAGTAGTAGTAGTAGTAGTAGTAGTAGTAGTAGTAGCAGCAAAAATAGTAGTAGTAGTAGTAGTAGTAGTAGTAGTAGTAGTAGTAGTTCAGTTCAGTTCAGTTCAGTACATTTTATTTCGTAATAAACTTACATAGTAGAGTAGACGCACATGATATACAATAAGAAAAAATAAATGTTATTGTTATATACAAACAGCATAATTTGCACATACTTATATGATAAATCTTACAGGTATGTATTTTTATGTCTTTCACCTTAATATATCAAATCAAAAATCTCATACATGTACAAATAAAACAAAATGTATGGATAGGCTAACCATTAAAATCAATTGATATAAATTAAAATTATCTATAAAGTATATATATATACAAAACTAAAATCCGTAATACATTTGTAAACAACATAGGAAATATAAAAAAGTTAACCCCTAATCTATGAAGGGATTAATATCCATAAAATAAACAGGGGCCTCGCCTCTCCTCATGTCGCTGTACCCAGACTATCCTGGCCTTAATAACATCCAGAGCCTCTTCAAATATATTGATATTGTAATACTGATCAAATAAATGTCTAACAGAAGTCATAAAAAGACCTTTTGTATAAAAATATATATTATATTTAATGATAGGATTGCTTGACCTAATCAGTCTTTTAAAGAATCTAGCTTGTATAAGGGCTGTGAGATGCCTTAATAATAATTGATTGCAGTTTTCAGCAGTGATGTGGCTGCTGGAATATGTAGGCACTCCCGACATGAGTTTTAAACCATTATTATATGCTACATTAAATGCTTTAAAAATACAAGATCTAAAAACTGAGGTATCATTCCATAGGGCCAAGCCATATTCTGGACAGCAGTAAGAGTTAAATAAAAACAAAAGAACATTAAAATCTAAAAACTTAAAATCTCTATATACACTATTAAAAGATGAGTAAAATGAATTTAACCGAAAATCGATGTCATCACTATCTTTAAAATTGAAGGAAATATTGTGTCATAAGTATTTGTAGCAGCTCACAACTTTTAGTTCATCGCCATTAAGTTTTATATTACCCAATACAAATTTGTTTCTTAAATTAAATCTCATACATCTGGTTTTTTCTTTGTTTATCACAAGTTTGTGATTTACAATTTCATTACATAAACAATTGTATAATACCTCCATGTCGTCTCTTGACGCAGCCAGGAGAACCAGATCATCAACGTTACCTACAACATTAAGTCTGTGGATACCAAGCCTACATCCTATGTCCAAGCTGGAAACTTTTTCAATAATGTCATTTATATAAAAATTAAATAAAAATGGGGATAAAACACCTCCCTGCCTTACTCCCTGTTCAATGAAATAAAATTCACTCTTGGACTGATGCCATCTGACTTGTGCTTGTTGGTTTCTAAAGTAGTGCATTAATGTGAGGGTCAGATCAACAGGTATACCTGAGGATAACAGTTTCTTACCAAGCAGGAAATGATCTATTCTATCGAAGGCTTTACTTAAATCAACAAAAGTGGCAATGGGAGATGACCTTGAGCTACTGTAGCTTCTCATAACCTCTTTTACCAAAAAAGAAGCATCAGTAGTGGATGACGCCTTCTTAAAACCTAACTGCCTAAAATTCAAAGGGAGTTTTTCAGTTAAGAAATTTAAAACATGTAATTCAAAGATTTTCAGCAGACATGAGGATTGCATCACAGGTCTATAGTTGAGGGAAGCATTTGTATTTTTCTTATCTTTAGGTAAAGGAGTAATAGTGCCCCTTAGCAGATCACCGGGAAGATAACAATGTGAATAACACATATTGTAAAACATGGTCAAATATTCTAAAAAGTCATGTGAAGCATTCTTAAGGAACAGCAGATGAATTCCATCATGGCCAACTCCATCATTCACAGAAGATAAAATATGTTTGATAGTAGCACTAGAAATTTTTAAGTTTACTTTTCTTTTTACAGGCCACATTTCTTTTAATTCTTTCAGGAAATCAGTGTCATTCTTTGTATTAAGTCCAGTTTGACTCTTGAGAAAGTGACCTACAAATAGCTGAGCAATCTGTGCATCATCTGAGATCCCATCAATTATGCCACTAGATTTTTCCCTTCCTCTCTTTCTCTTAACCTCCTTCCAAAATTGTGTTTTGTTTTTATCTCTAAATTTGAATATGATACTGTTACTTATTTCTTGTTGTTCATTATTCTTACACTGTTGTAATGCTGCTTTAAATGTTTTTCTGGTGTTTAGCATGACCTCATGGTGTGTGGTGTGTAGCTGTCTACCTTGCTCCACCCAATCCAGGTAGCCATCTCTTGCTCTACTATGAAGCTCCTTCACCCTCCTATTCCATCCAGGAATAACCTTGAATTTATTGCATTTAACAACTTTTCTCTTATATTTTTCACTCGCTTCCTGAATGCTTGTTACCATTGCATCATAAACTTTATCTATTTCCTTTAGATGCAAAGGGTTGTGGCAACCTGTTTTATGATAATTTTGAGCTAAGTCATGCTGCAAAAGCTTTAGTTTATTGTCAACACGTCTGTTGATGTTCCTTAAATCATCTGCATCTAATTTATGCCAATTTAAGGAATATTGTGCAGAGTCTGTGTTATTGCTTGGAGAGGTAGTGTGAGATATATGGACTCCCTTAAATTCCATCTTTATAAATAATGGCAGGTGATCAGAACCGTTCATATCACATAAAACCTTGGCTTCACTGACATCAATGTGATCACAAGGCCTACCAACTCTATGGTCCAGCCACCTGTTTGTGCTGTTCCCATACCCTGTGAAGGTTATGGCATCTCTCCCAAGCAGGTCTAAGTCATAGCAAACCAGTGAATTTCTTGACATAAAATTGAACAGATTTTTCCAAGCCCTACCAGAAAAAGGATTAGCATTAAAATCACCAATAAAATAAATTGAATCAAAATTAAGATCATGCATAAAAGTTTCTAACAAAGACAATGATTTCAGGTATATGGTATTGATTCAGTGTTGAGATCTCCCAAACATCACTGTTCAGTTACACATTTATAAAAATAACATTTCTTCCAAAGATATTAACATTCAATACCATAACATTATTTTCCAAAATTATCTTATTAATTTTCAAGTTAAGATTTTTCCTCCATAAAATAGCCATCCCACCTTCCTGTCTGCCAGCCATGGATTGCAGCGCCTTCTCTGAGAAGGTGGCACCCACTCCAACACAATCATAATTTTCATCAATAAAATCTAGCATCCCCAGTTTTTCTTGTATTAAAAAAGTTTCCTGTAAAAATATAAAATCATATCCTAGGCCAGTTAAGTCCCTGATCAGATTAATATTTTTCATCAATGAACAACAATTAAAAGTACACAAACTAAGATATTTAGAATCCATCTTGATAAAATATTTAAGATTAAAGGATAAAAAACCAGAAATTAAGTAAAATACTAAACCAAATTCCTTATTCCCTGTTGATACCTTGGTTTCTTACCAGGTTCTTACCAGGTTCTTACCTCTGTTAGTAGTGGTAGTAGTAGTAGTAGCAGCAGCAATAGTAGTAGTAGTAGTAGTAGCAGCAATAGTAGTAGTAGTACAGGGAGGTCCCGTTATACGAGCATTCGATATACGAGAATCCGATGATACGAGAGGTGTAAATTAGGGTCTATTTTCAATATACGAGATCGAAAATCCAATGTTACGACATTCAAACTGGGGTGAGTAAAATTACCAAGTTATTTACCTAAGTAAATTACAAGTTATTTACTAAAATTATAAAGTAATTTACTGACTATACGATTTTACCTAAGGTTGTACGATAATCAATCTGAAAATATGATCATTCTGGTGGCTCAGTACGACAATGTGGCCTACAAAAATTCACAACCCTGGGCGAGAAGCCAGCAACGGAGGTAGTATAGCCAGCAACGACCTGCTCTCGCACTACCTAGATACTACTTTCCCTAACTACGGAAGCTACAAAGCTCCCTCGATAGGTCGTAAACGAGTAGGAAGGTTGTGACTGGCTAAGGCGTCATCCGTCACCAGGCAATGACAAACCGTTTTTAAAACTTCTCGACCAATCACAAGTCAGCGAGACATATTTCCGGGCAAGAATGGCATGCCAGACTGCCTCTCTCCGCCTTCTGCCCCCGTCATCTAAAATAAATTCTCGTTTCATTTGGAATGCTTGCGTTTTAAGGAGTTTTAATGTATCAGATAGTAAGATATATAAGTAAGGAGCCTGTGTTGCTAGTGTTTTGGTGGTAGAAGGTGTGTGTGTGGGTTAAAATAGTGAATATTTGTCTTACGGGGCGGCCCCGCGGCAAGAATTTCTCCGTCACTCACTGCCTCGCCAGCAGTCACCTTATCATAACATCTTTAAATAGCCCTTATTTAAGGTGACACACGGTGCTACATTGATTTAGATAATGACACGTGGATATAACATCTCACCATAATCACTAGGTTGTATAATAACGAGTAATAAGACGTTTAAGCCTGCCCAAACCTACCGTGGCGGAGGTGTCGGCCTGCCCCGTCCGCCGCCTCTCTCAAAAACTGCCGTCATCCGCCTCACCTGTGCCTTCCTGAAGAAGACAGTCAGCTCCTACGCCTGTGATAGCACCATAGGATATCACCAGTGATCATAGGATTCCTCAAAGGATCCTCGCTTTCCTACTAAATAATTATCAAGGAGATCTCCGCTGGCGGCGGACATCGGCTGCCGCCCGCACAACACAACACCCCGTTATCAGCTGTATAATATGTGCTTCCCTGAAGAAGTCAGGTCAGCTCCCACGCCTGTGATAGCACCATAAGATATCACCAGGGATCATAGGATTCCTCAAGGGGTTCTCGCACCCCTACTAAATATTACCAAATTTTATTTTAGCTTGAATTTTTTTTTTTTTTTTTTTTTTTTTAAATTGATGGGGTCCTGGAACCGAACCTATATTTTACCATTAGCTATGTGTTTCTTTATACGATATTTCGCTTTACGAGTATGCCAGGTGGAACCTAACTGCTCGTATCTTCGGGACCTCCCTGTAGTAGTAGTAGTAGTAGTAGTAGTAGTAGTAGTAGTAGTAGTAGCAGCAAAAATAGTAGTAGTAGTAGTAGTAGTAGTAGTAGTAGTAGTAGTAGTAGTAGTAGTAGTAGTAGTAGTAGTAGTAGTAGCAGCAGCAAAAATAGTAGTAGTAGTAGTAGTAGTAGTAGTAGTAGTAGTAGTAGTAGTAGTAGTAGTAGTAGTAGTCAGCAAAAATAGTAGTAGTAGTAGTAGTAGTAGTAGTAGTAGTAGTAGTAGTAGTAGTAGTAGCAGCAAAAATAGTAAGTAGTAGTAGTTAGTAGTAGCAGCAAAAAATAGTAGTAGTAGTAGTAGTGGTAGCAATAGTAGCAATAGAAGCAACAGTAACAAAACGAACAGTAGTTAATTAACACAAATTTTGTAAAAACCAAAGAAATCGAGTAAATCTTTAGAGTATTTTTGACAGTTCCCCCCTTGGTTATTCCAGCCTCGCACACAATCTGTATTTGAATAAGAAAAAACACATCAAACTTTCATCGATATAATAAGGGGTTGGTACACTTGCTTGGTTTACTTGGTAGTAGTAGTTGTGTTCACTAAGGTACACTTGTGTTCATATCGATTCTGAGCCTCACTGCGTCGTCCTGAGAACTTAGAAGTGAGATTATTCGCTCTATATTAAATAATTTTTTGCAGTCTCCAAGGTAAGTTTTTCTTGCATTATGATAATCTTTTTGGATAGGCTATAGCGACAATAGGAACTGCAAGGGAATTAAAGAGTTTACTGAAGGAAATATTATGTGAAAACAGTATGAAAGTAAAGTTGTAGTGCAAATCAAAAGCAGGATTCGTGATGTAGATCTCATCAATAAACAGGAAGAGAGTTTACATACAACAAAAAAGTGTTGCCGATTTTCAACCAGTTATTATCCACAGTGAGCTGTGTTGATATGAAAAACGCGGGTATTCTTATTGAAACATTCTTGAAGATTTAAATGTGTTCATGTCATTATCAACAGTCTAAGTCAGGATTGATACACTATCAGAAAAAGCGTCAATGGAGCAGATGCAAAGATAGTCCACGAGATCTAGGTACTCTTTCTTGCCTGAGGATGCTATCATGGAACCAATGATCCTTGATATATTTACTGAGTTTACGTAGGACTTTAATCGGCCTGTCGGGTTAACGAAGGTAAGTGACAGAAGAACACGGTTTCCACTGGCAGCGCTTGCCATGGCACCCTTGGCTCTGTGGGTAAGCAATTACACTACATATATGCAGTCGAAGTGGCACTGTGGCTGGTCATTGGTCAAGGTCGACCACTGCAAGGTGCATGTGTCCGCTGCCTCACGCCCTGCTGTCATCACGGTGTACTGAGGTGCCGGATGAATATTGCAAATGAGTTTAAAAGCGTTGATGAGATTTGGAAATCGCGGATGCGGATGTCAGACTAGCGTAGCGTACAACGAATGTCATCGCGGATGCGGACACGGGTACAAATGTTTTGACTATTTGTAGATGAGATGAGTACTATCTTATCAATACTATTCGATATTCGAATTATGTAAAATTCATTGCAATTCGGGAGTGTTAATTATCTTGTAGGGAAGGTGGGGAGGGGTTTCCATCCTTATACCCCACGTAGCTAATGAGTAGCGATGATGTGATGTTTATGTTGCCACTAGCCGCAAAGCCGCCCTCCGGGCGGACTTTTTGGCTAGCTCCTGCGGAGGGCTATTGGTGGGCCTTTCGGCCCACCAAACACAGACTCTCCAGATAGCCCCTTGTAGCTTTCCTGAAATCATGGATGTAGAAATATATGTATTAACGCCAACCTATTCACATCACCCCCAACCCATTCACTCACCCATTACCCATCACCACCCACCCATTCACTCACCCATTACCCACCACCCCCCACTCATTCACTCACCGCACACATACACACACATACATACACATATCCATCACCACACACCCATTCACTCACCCATTACCCATCACCCCCATTATTCCCTCACCCATCACCCATCACCCCCCACCCATTCACTCACCCATCACCCCACACCCATTACCCATCACCCCACCCATTCACTCACCCATTACCCATCACCCTACATCAAGGTTTCCTCAATTCTCGCAACCCAATTTTTTTCACAATTCTCGCTAATAGGCTGCTAAAAAAAAGAAAAAAAAAGTGATCGGATCATCTCATAAATGGGCTTAAAACCTTCCCCTGCTCGAAACCGGTTCCAAAACTGTGCCATATGAGGGGATTCCACCACAGGGGGCGGCACCTGGAGCGGACACACACACACACACACACACACAACACACACACACACACACACTTTCGCTTATATTATTATAGATATGGACCAAATAAGCTCTGTACATAAAACAAAAATACGTGTGTTGAGTTGTATCGTATTGAATGGCATACAGTGCGACAGGTAATGAGTTAGTGTTGCCATAACTGTGAGCACACTGTACAAAGCGAGGCTTGTGTAGACAGACAGACAGGTAGTGGAGTAGCATGACTGACAGGAGACAGACGAGGATAGCAGACAGACAGACTTCGTTAAGCAGCCAGTCACAACCTTCTCGAAATGTGAATGCAGTAGTAAATATATCCAGCATCCACTACTATTCAAAGCCTGGCATATATGAAATTCGTCACAGACTGTATCTAAGCAGTAGCCATCATGTGTAGTAGATATATATAATATAAGTAATGAATATATTAAGCAAATACTATGTCATAATTAGCGAATCTATTGCATATATAAAAGCAAATTACAAGATTGTTCGTGTGCCTGATCAGCTGTGAGGTGAGCACGGCAATCACAAGATCACGGTACGATCACCACAATTTAAAGCCACTGGCACTGTCTGGCAGTCTGCCGTGCTGCTGCTGCTGCTGCTGCAGCTGCAGTCATCATACAACACCGAGTCGTGACAGACGTGCCGCTGATGGGGATTCTATAGTATCACGTTCGTGCTTTGTTCACCACAATGGCCAAATTACCAATAAGTATCCAGGCCATGGAGGCAAGCTGCTGCGTCACAGTGCTGCCCAGGAAGAAACGCATCGTGTGAGTACTACTACACTACCCTGAGTCACTGCTCTACCTTGTGCCTGGGCTGTCATGTCATGTCACGTAACGCCTCAAATGGCTTAGTTTTCCCCCACAGAGGATGAGAACAGTAATGTGGCGTGCTGTCGGGGTGTTGGTGGTGTTCAGTATATGTGTGACGCAGTGAGGAGGGTGAATTCTGGGTGAAATGTCAGGGGAAGTGAGTAACCTTGAGTGTCATTTAGGGACCTATGAGCTGGCATTGTGAGGGAAGGGAAGGATGGGGGTGGGAATGGGAAGGAAGGGAATTGAATGGAAGCGAAGAGAATAGGAAGATGAGAGAGAGGAGAATGATGATGGAAGGGAATGGGAAGGGGTCTGTCTGTCTGTCTGTCATGTCCTTTTATGTCAAGTTCTTTCCATGGATAATTTTTCCCATGTTTTCTTACATAAACTAACCTGAACCTTCCCACTCACAAGACGCATCTCTACTTAACTCACCATTCAACCTTTTTATAAACTACATTTATTGCCACAACCCTCGCTTTTTAAAAATTCAAGTTCACACATGTTTTTTCTTCTTTCTTTCCCCTGGATGTCAAATGTGGCAGATTAATCCACCTACTAATTTACTACCCACTACTTATAGCACTCAACATGGTCTGCAAGTTTCACTCAGTCATTCCATCATTCTCCCCACACCACCTAACCAGTGCAATCTGCCTGCTCTCATCACTTCACTGATAGGATAAGTCCAAAGTTTGATTCTCGCACAAAGACCCATCTCTCATAGTAGTATATTATGGAAGCTAATATTTAGAACATAATCTTGTCTGGATTCAAGTATTTTTCACCTTTCTACTGTTTATATATGTCAGAACGAGTGTGAAAGTAACAATGAAATGTTGTGCCAACATAAAAAAATTCATAGACTAGGTTGGGTTAGGTTAGATTAGGTTAGTTTAATGGATTACAGGAAGTTTCGACGGAATGCACTTTCGACGGTAGAAAATGGAGGTTTCGACGGTACCGTCAAACTCCGTAGAAACTTCCAATATGTCTATAATAGAGTAAAACCTAAAGGTATTTTGTCATTGAAAGGATTAATATAAAATACAAGGTTACTAGATCATTGCCCACCAAAATTTAAGTGAAAAGCATATACAGCCAAGATCCCCCTATATCTTCGTTGTTTCTCACCCTAACGTGGTAACACCTATTAAACTTAGCTTGCCTATCATTAATATTGTATTTAATAAAATCAATTAGCGATAAAGACTAATAAACAATGAACAACAGCACTGTTTGTGTGGCTTCATCCTCAGGCTAAAGCAGTTCCCTCCTGATGTTCACAGTTTTAGACAACAGCACCTAAAATGGTGCCAAAACGGCACCTAAGTTTGTGGGGAAGTTTACAAATATTCAATTTTCAATTATAATATCAAATTAACAAACAAATTTTAATTTATATCAACGATATGTTAAATTGCGCATGATGAAAGATCAAAAATATTATGATGGGAATGAATGAGAGGGTTCCACGGCGCTGACTTGGAAGGTTCCACGATGCACTATGTTGGAAGTTTCGACGGTGTCGTCGAAAACGCATTCCGTCGAACCTTCCTGTTACCATTTAATGGTTTGATTAAGTTATTATTTGATGCTTTTACAAATGGAGTGTTTTTTCCCATCAAAACGTCTAAAAAGTGTATTTTTAGAAATTTGTCATCACTTTTTCGAATTGCAAATTTTTATTTTTTTATTAGGCTTTCACAGAAAAAACTATCTCCATTACGAAAAGCATCACTATTTAGCGAAAAAAATCTAACTTATCTGAAAATCTTGTAACAGTCATAAACAAAATTTTCACCGGAGTCTTCAGAGCCAGGGTATTCCTAAACCCTTGATTTGCATGTAAGAGTATCTAAGCATGTAGAATCAGTAATAATGCTGCCAATAGTGATAATAAGAATGCTAGTATAGATAATAAGGATAATTATAGTAGGGATGATGTTTCTTTTTTTTTTGTATATTTTTCCATGCAAATGTAAGAGATGGCATTTAGGCAAACACACAGCAATGATCATGCACAATGAAAACAGTTTGCATATCTAACAAATACAAACAATTGGACTTAAATTACTTGAAACATGATGGATTGATAATCAATCAATCATTCAATCATTGGGGGTATATGCCTGGGGGCGCGTCGCCTCGCCCACCCTATGACGCCACTCCCAGGGGTCACCACGCGCGAGTTCCCATGCAGGCTCCTTTCCCATACCAAGCAGCTCTCGACAAGAAACATCAACTTGCCCCAGCCACGAGCCTTGTGGGCGCCCCCTTGGCCTCCTCCACGCCGGATTGTCTCTTACAGATACAACCCGATGGGAAGGATCGGTTTCAGGGTAGCGTGCCACATGCCCATATAGCCGAAGTTGGCGCTGACGGACTATGCAGGTAATAGGCCTCGATTCAGTCTCACGGTGCAATCGCTGATTTGACACGTAATCATCCCAGCGATACCCCACGATTCTGCGAAGACACTTATTACCAAAGGCATTGATTCGTCTCTTCAAGTCACTATTTAGTGTCCATGTCTCACAACCATAGAGTAAGACAGGGATCACAAGCGATTTGAAGATCCGGATCTTTGTCCTCCTTCACAGGTACCGACAATGCCAAATACTCCCGCTGAGCGAGTCCATAACACCGTGGGCTATGCCAATCTGCCGTAAGACTTCTTGATGTGACCCGCCGTCATTATGGACTGCGCTACCAAGGTATGTAAAAATTTTCAAGATCTCAATGTCCTCGCCACACGCATGAACAGACTGTACTGCTTCATCTAGTAAGTCTCCAAACACCTGGACCTTGGTCTTGAGCCAGGAGACGTCAAGTCTCAAAGGCTTTGCCTCCTCGTGCAGCGCCTCGAGAGCCATCACCAGGACCTCCAGCGACTCAGCAAAGATTACTGCATCGTCGGCAAAAACAAGATCAGTGATCTTGGTGTTGCCGACGGATGCTCCACAATCACTTTGATCTACAACCTTGTCCAATACCCAGTCCATACAAGTGTTGAAAAGTGATGGGGCAAGGACGCACCCTTGCCTCACTCCTGTATTCACAGGAAAGAAGCTGGATACACCTGCCCCACACTTCACAGCACTCTCAGTCCCAGAATACAGACCAGTTATCAAACCAATAGTCCTTGCAGGAATCCCTCGAAGTTGCAGAAGATCCCAGAGTGACTCACGATGCACTGAAACAAACGCCTTCTTGAGATAAACATAGGCTGCAAGCATCCCCTGTCGAAACTCAAGTCGGCGTTCCACCAGGACACGAACGATAATGAATGATGAAGATAAGAATAATATTGAATGATAATAATGGTTCTACTGCAGTTCATAGCATTACAAGGCACGCAGTTATTACCGTCATCAGCTTGTAGCTCCGACTATTTGCGGTATTTTTAACCACTACATCAGCTGTCGGAAATGAATAATAACGTCGCAAAAGAGCTTTGAATGAGACAAAAGACAAAGACATAAATCATCCCCATCCATGAATTTATCCAGCCTCCTTTTAAAGATCCCTATTGACTCCGCACTGACCATCTGACGACTAAGTCCATTCCAATCATTCACCACCCTATTTGTGAACCAGTTTTCTCCCTATTTCCTTTTTAAATCTACACTTTTCCATGTCTGTATTCCCTGCACTGAGAGGCATCTACAAGGGATGAGGGCGGAGGGGTGAGCTTTCCCTCGCCCATACATGTACAGGGAGGTCCTGAAGATACGAGCAGTTAGGTTCCACCTGGCATACTCGTAAAGCGAAATCTCGTATAACGAAACACATAACTAATGGTAAAATATAGGTTTGGTTCCAGGACCATCAATAAAAAAAAAAAACGTGTTTTTCAAGCTAAAATAAACTATAGCAAACACAACAAACACACAGCGTCTATATTACCCACACTGTACTACCTATTCTGTAGAAAATGCATTCTGAAAGAGAAAATAGCACACAAAATAACATAACTGCACATTAATTAAACATAAAACATGCATAACAAGCAAAAAAGACGTTGTACTGTAGGGGACCCCGCGTGATACAAATGAGGGTAGTGTAGAGGTCCCAAGATTGGGGCAGCACACCTGGCTAATTACCCTTAAGGATCAGGCCGTGCCATATGCTTAATTACCCTTCAGATCAAGCCTTGCTAGGGGTGACTTGACTGCGGTCGCAAGGTTGGAGCCGCACACCTGGCTAATTACCACTAAATGTCAGGCCTCGCCATATGCTTAATTACCCTTCTGGTCAGGGCTTGCTAGGGGTGACCTGACTGGGTCAACCAAATCCCCCTTTGTCCAGACTGGGAGTGGTAGGGCGAGTATTTTGAACTTGATAATTTTACTCACCCCAGTTTGAATTTCACAGCATTGGATTTTCGATCTCGTATATTGAAAATAGACCCTAATTTACACATCTCGTATCATCGGATTCGCGTATACCGAATGCTCGTATAACGGGACCTCCCTGTACTGTAGTCCATTTCCCATGAGAGATTTATGTCTTTTATTTGAATGTAATTTACGTCTTACCTCTGACTCACAAAGCAGCTCGAGTCGAAATAGTGATAACGATGATAATAATAAACTACTTTTTTTCATACAACGGGTTTTCTCTCAAATAAGAAGGTTGGCACAAAATAGAGGGTAGATTGCCTGTCTGTTTTTTGCTCTCATGGGAATTGAACTACAGTACATGTATGGGAGGGGGGAAGCCCACCCCTCCGCCCTCACCCCTTGTAGATGCCTCTCAGTGCAGGGAATACAGAGACATGGAAAAGCCTAGATTTAAAAAGGAAATAAGGAGAAAACTAGCTCACAAATAGGGTGGTAAATGATTAGAACATTATTTGGACTTAGTCGTCAGGTGGTCAGTGCTGAGTCAATAGGGAGCTTTAAAAGGAGGCTGGATAAATTCATGGATGGGGATGAAAGGTGGATGTAGGTAGTGTTAAGTAACAGAAACTACCTCGTGTAGGTCTCTCAGCCTCTTGTAGCTTCCTTATTTTCTTATGTTCTTATGACATGTACTTTATGGCCCACGCTACTTGTCTGGCTGTGTTGGTAACCAGTGTAGTGGGTAATTAGGTTGCCATATTCCTAACTTCCCTATGCCTAAGAGTGAAGATAATGATATGTAGTAACGTACACACACCGTTTAACGCAGACTCACTTTACAAAAATTTGGAGTTACAATTTTTTTCTTTCTTTTGTACTAAAATTCGCTAATTGTCCAAAAAAATTTAAGTTGCGTACAAAATTTCCCTAAAATTTTAATGAAATTAATGTAAAAAATATCAGGAACAAAGGATTCGTTTAACACATTTTTCTCGTAACGCAGAATTTTCCAGGAACATAACTTGTGCAGTAAATGGGCACCGCTGACACAGGGCGGCTTCCTCACAAAAATGCTCTTTAAAATTTGTACATTGCTCATCCGAAAGACATGAAATTGTTTTATGGGAATTGTTACATTCTTCACAAAAGGTGATACATTTACAAATAGATTTATTTTTTTGCAAAAATTAAAAAATATTACCTATAAGGAATAACATATTTAACATAGTACGTAAAATGATCTATTTTGCCAAAAAATATTTTACAGAAAATTTCTACAGAAAATCAATATTGTGATAATGATGATAATGATTGTAAAAATAGTAACAGTAGACAAAGAATGAAAAATGTAAATAGAGAAAACCATCACACCTGTGACTGCAGGACCAAGGCAGGACAGAGAGAATGAAGGTGGCATGATGCGATGCCACACAAATCCATAACCCTCAGTCTCCCTCACTGCCACGGCCCTGAGGCTCAGCCTTAAGGCCACACCATCACTGTTTTACTACACTTATTTTTTGCTGGAGTGGAGGATGTTGTAACTATTCTTATTGAAATGTCAAAACTCAGGATTCATTTTGATAACTATGTTGCATATTATAGAAGCTTATTTGCATGTTGTGGAAACATAGAGGGAGGGCTGGATGTGAATGAAGTGCCCCGGACCTTGGGGGGCCCGGGGCACTTCCGGTTCGGGGGCCCCTCAAGGCTCAACATAGAAATTAAATTACATGACAAATAAATGAATGATAGACCGCATTTCTTCAAAAAAGAAAAATAATAATTTTGGTTCCAAAGAAGACACCATTCCATTTTTCATTTTTCATGAATGCATCATGGTATTATAGATACATTTATGATAATTTTTTTAAAGATTGATACTGTTTGCTAGTTTTTCTCAGTATTTTACTAATTTATCTAGTTATGCAAAGGGGGGCACCTCTCTGAAATGGGGGTGCCCGGGGCCCCCCGTCTCTATTTCCTAATGCCCCTACACACACACTGTTCATTTTGTTTCAATGATAAAGCTATTTTTAAAATCATTACGTACATTCTTTTATAAAGGAAGTCTGGGGGGCTCTCTGGCAGGGGGCCCTGGGGCAATAG
>JACEEZ010002336.1:140000-170003 GCA_016584305.1 Chionoecetes opilio
TTTGTATGTGTAAGAGTGTGTGTGTGTGTGTGTGTCTTTGCAGGCTTGATCATGGGCATCTGGAACTCGCACACATCTCTCGGCAACATCTTGGGCACCCTGATTGCAGCCTCGTTTGTCACCTACAACTGGGGCCTGTCCTTCATCGTGCCGGGCCTCATCATCGCCGGGCTGGGCGTGGTGGTGTTCTTCTTCATGGTGCCCGAGCCCGCCATGGTCGGCCTGCCTAACCCTAACAAAAAGATGGAGGTAAGAGCGCACAAAGGTAGGAATGGAATACGTAGTGGTGTGAAAAGGGTTACGTTGTGGAAGGGTAATATAAGATATCTTGTTTTTCCTGGGTCTTCATGTTGTCCTAGATGCTTTGGAATTTTTGTATATGAGGCGCTTGTTTCAGAAAGTCGATAAGCGCCATCAATAAAAAACTAAGAAAATTACTTTAAAATGTCATATCTTTTGAACATTGAAACATTTTGAAGCCATTTTCTTAGTTTTTTATTGATGGCGCTTTATCGACTTTCTGAAATAAGCGCCTCATTTATGGGAGTAGGATAACTCTGTAAGTCACTTGAGAGCGTTGTTCTCCTTATTGTATTTTGTACTTCTTTCACCATATGTTGCTATATGCAAAATTTGTTGGGGTAATATTTTCCATGTATGTACATAGTATATATTGTGAACTAGATTCCTGTATTGTCTTTTTTTTCTTCCTGCCAGCTCACATGGGAGATGGTCAGTTGTATAAAGAAAAGCATGTGGTCATTTGTTGGGCAGCATTATGTGTAGATTAGAAGTCTCTTGTATAGCTTCTGAGTTCAGCAGTATAGAAACAGCATCAAGATTTATGGTGAACATTTTTTGAGTTTGCACAAAGGATAATTCTTTCCCCTACTTAATTCCTCTTAAAGTATGTGAAACTTTTCTGATTTCATGTAACTTGTGAACTAAAAAACTTCGTTTTCCTGCATCTCACATGTAATTGGAGCCATAAAAAATGTTTGCCAAGTACAAATTTGCCAAATATGAACTGAATGACAAATGCCTACAATTAATTCCAGGCGAGTATGTTTACTTTGAAAAACTTTTACCTGTATTCCACCATATTTTTGTAATAGATAAGGACTGTACTTAATGGCCTTGACTTTTATGATGCTCCATCTTGGAAGGCACATTTATGCACCATTCTCTGCACCAGTAGATTACCATCATTTAGTAATAACCTTTACTGATTTATTTGTTTTTATAATTGCACAGAGAAGTGTGGGAGGTCCAGGGGCATTTTCAAGGGTGGTAGCAAAAATTTGCAGATTTTTTGCATATGCATATTTCTCTTTTAACTTCATTAGATTAAGGCTTTACGGCAGTGTTGATAAACAAACCATTCTCAAGCCATGCCAAGACTGCTCCCCGAGGTCTGGTATTGGAGGTTGTACAAAGCTGTGCTTGGTTTTAAAAGGCTGAACAGCAGCTTGTAAACATCACTGTGTCAAGAAGAGATAGCTGCCCTGAATATTATTCATTGTTTTGAATAAATACTTTCTTACACTCAGAAATGTCATGAAATAATATGTGTTTATTAAAACCGAATGGAGAAGTAGAACGGAGTAGGTGTGATAGTGTAGTGGTATTTGATATACATTCCAGAATAAAGGATGTTTTGAAAGTGCAACATGTAGGAGCGGAGAAGTGAGATGGACAAGAACAAATTGCACAAAATGGTGATTCCTTTGGAGGTATGAAAGAATGTTCTTATTTGAGAGGTGTGATTTATGCAGGAGGCAGTGTGAGCGTTGGTACATTTATGAAAATTAAAACAACAGGGAAGCCTCATAATGTATAATTATAGAAACTTGGCAAATTTGAGTGAGCACTGTACAGGTCTTGATGCTTTTTCTACAGATGTGGAAGAGACAGGAAGTTGCATGAAGGAGTTGTGCCGTCAGTTCGTGTAGGGCTAATTGTGTTTGTTCTCTGCCCTGACGCTTACCTTTAGCTTGAGGGTACTTCTTCCCCACATACAAGGAGGAGACAGATGGTGGGTGAATTTGCCGACACCAGCGATGAAGAGCGAGCCTCCTTGATGGCCAACGTGAGTATTGATGAGCTGACTCGCTAAGGTGAGAAAGGGGGATACCAAGCCTACGGAACTTGCTTTGCTGTGTGGTTCCAATGGGTCCTGAGCTACTACATTGTTTGGGTCGTAGTGAATATCCCGTATGACTGTTATACTATTATATTATATCCTATTTATTTTCTGTATGACTGATCCTACTTGTGTTCTTCCCTTTTAGTAATTTACAGTCACACATAAGTACAGTCTAAGACAAAAGTCGTGTCACGGTTTTGTCCGAATATGAAATGTAGCTCGTCAAACATGAAAACCCTAACGCAGTTTACATGCTCGTGGTTGGCAAGCCTGAATCCCTTAAGCTACTATTCAGATAAGGGTTCAAAGCTTCATATCTGCCGCCGATGAGACAATGTCTAAAACAAACTAAGGGTATTTCAAAGCTGCAATAGATTTACTGCGTTGAGGTTTCATATTAATCGATGTGGAATGCGAAGTATATTCGGCCCAGCAATGATCGCCAGGACATTTCATCTTTACACCTGAGCCATTGAAGGCCACATACATCACCGGCAGGAGTATGGAGACAGCTAGTCACATGCAAGAATATAAATAAAAAAAAAAAAATAAAAATCTAGAAAAATTGCTTCAAAATTCAATACTATATTTGGATAATAATATGAAGGAAGGAAGGACTCAGAAGCAGTGGCGTATATAGGTGCTTAAAAATAAAGTGGAATACAGGGCTGAATCCAGGATTGTTATAAGGGGGGGGGGGCTTGTGCGAAACGAGCCTCAACAGCTGAGGGAGTTAATAATAATAGGAAAATCGCAATGTGTTTCGGAGGGCCTCAGCCGAACCCCTGAGACTGGCTACCAAACCCATGTTCAATCAGTGCTTTATAATTACCTCAGCACTTCTGCTTTTAACACTATTGGTAATGAATCCTAAAACAATTACTCGTGAGGATACGAACTATTATGACGTATGACTTGTGGTGAGATCGAAGCACTTATGACAGTTCTACCAACCGTTCGTATCACATACGGCAGACAGCACCGAAAGGTTAGCCATTTACCAGATGTCTTAACCAAAATTCATGACACGACTTTTGTCTTAGACTGTACACAAAGGGGCAGATTATCATATATTTTAGTACATCTACATGTGTGATAGAGTGTATTGTGATGAAAATATATGTATAAATTGCAGAGATGAAGATGAAAGAAAGATGAAAAAAATAAATGAAAGAAAGAAAGATGAAGAATGAAATGCATATTCACTAAACCTTTCCTTCATAGAAAGCTTTATTGTGTAAGTGATTTCCTGAATGCTCAAGTGCTTTATATTGCTTTAGGAATCACCTGCGATCTATGACGACAAGATTAAGGTGGTGTGTGTGGAGGCTCAAGAAAGCAAGGAAGAAAAGGCCATAGGGTTCCTCGAGGCTCTTAAGATTCCAGTAAGTTCGGGTTTGCTTTGTTTTTAATATTATGTATTTGTAAGAGGATTTTTTTGTATATTCAATTCAAGAAAAGGGATGAAGCTTTGATGAAATTAAAATAAAAAAATAGGGATGAAGCTTTGATGAAATGGAATGGGAGTGTGTTGGGTATTATTCCAGTTTGACACCGAATTCACTTTGGTGGACGAAACAGTTTTTTCTGGTGAGTTTTGGTGTGTTTTTAATTAATCTGCTAACCGTTTCTGTTGCAAATAATTTTTTTCGCAAGTCACACACACGCACAATAATAGTGCCTTGCGACAGAAATGGTTAGCAGATTAATTCAAAACACATTAAAACTCGCCAGAAAAAAATAGTTTCGTCCACCAAAATGAATTTGGTGTCAAACTGGAAATGTATCATTGGTTGTGAGTAGGATTTGTAGAAAGGACGTCATCATCAAGAGTGGTGGTGAGGCTGCTTTTTCATGCACTATATACTTGTTGAATCACTAGCCATGAATATGAAGGGATGCGCTCTGTGCGCAAACTACATAAAGTGCTTGTGCATATCTACTAATCTACTCTTGTTTATGTCCACAGGGGGTGATTGAGTTTTCCTTCTGCTTGTTTTTTGCTAAGCTTGTGTCATACACGTTTCTCTACTGGTTGCCCAACTACATTCTATATCAGAGTAAGTGGGTGGTAGTTGTGGTTTGAAGTTTAACCCCTTGAGACCCAAAACTTAATTTCCATTGTAATTTGGGTACCATTAGACAATTTTTAGTGAATCAAAGCAATATTTTATAGATATGCTGTTTAGTATCCTAGTTGACTAACTAATTTGGTATATTTAGTTACTTTTCGTAATTTTATGGACAACAATTTTATAACAACATTTTTTTTTATAGCAAAGGAAAGATCTGGGCATGAAGGGGTTAAGAGTTTTTTGAGAAATATATATGAGATTGGTGATGTACTTGCATCAGTATTTCATGGCATCATTCCATGTTCAATAGAAATAAGAGAGTGAGTGTTCTTGATATATGCATCATTATAAGTGCAGGGCATGAATTACATATGGTGTTCTTTGTTTTTCACTAAGATAATGAATGAGTCACCATTGCTTCACCTCCATTGTGCCCCATGAAGCATTAACTCTCTCTCTCTCTCTCTCTCTCTCTCTCTCTCTCTCTCTCTCTCTCTCTCTCTCTCTCTCTCTCTCTCTCTCTCTCTCTCTCTCTCTCTCTCTCTCTCTCTCTCTCTCTCTCTCTCTCTCTCTCTCTCTCTCTCTCTCTCTCTCTCTCTCTCTCTCTCTCTCTCTCTCTCTTCTTTTTTCCTTTCCTTCCTTCCTCCCTTCCTTCTTTCCTTCCTTCCTTCCTTTCTTTCTCCCTTCCTTCCTTTCTTTCTTTCTTTCTTTCTTTCTTTCTTTCTTTCTTTTTCTTTCTTCCTTTTTTCCTTTGGCAGCTAACTATGGGCCCGAAGAGAGTGCCAACCTCTCTACCTTCTTTGACATGGGTGCCATCATCGGGGGCATCATGGCCGGCCTGGTCAGTGACTACACAGGCATGCCGGCCGCCACCTGTTCCATCATGCTGATCGCCGCCATCCCTATGGTGAGTGAGCCCCTATACTCTGTTTTTTTTTAACGCTAGGATATAAAAGGAGGTTATTAGATGGTACTAGGAGAGGCTGATAGGTTACTATACTCTGTTTTTTTTTTAAGAGATGAAAAATCCTGATCCCTTGCTGCTTACTGGCAGATATTTTTGATGCCAGAAGAAGGGAATATTATGCTTCGTTTTTTATTTCAGCTGTATTTTATCATAATTAACCATATTATCAGGTAAACATAGGCATAATTTTAAGCATGAGACCTTAAGATAGAATGGAATTTTGATCTCTTTAAAAAAATAGACTATAGTGTGTGTTCTTCACGAAATATTACTTATTACTTAATTACTTACTTAACTGGAAAAGTGTAGATTTAAAAAAAGAAATAGGAAAAAACTGGTTCACAAATAGGGTGGTAAATGATTAGAATGGACTCAGTCGTCAGGTATTTAGTGCGGAGTCAATAGGGAGCTTTAAAAGGAGGCAGGACAATTTCATGGATGGGGATGTAAGGTGGATGTAGGTAGTGTTCAGTAAAAGATCTTTAAGTAAAGGAATTACCACGTGTAGGTCTCGCAGCCTCTTGTAGCTTCCTTATTTTCTTATGTTCTTATGTTCTTATTTGTGATTTTTTTAGCTATCACAAATATCTCCCTCCTCTCCTGGGTTATCCTTGAAGGTATGGCAATGTGGGGTGTATAAAAAATATCCTCCTCCACTGTTTGAAGCTAAGCTATTTCCTTGATTAACCCTTCACGCCCAGATATTTCCTCTGCTATATAAAAACGTCTGTTGTTAGCCATGAAATTACGAAAAGGAACTTAACATACCAAATTAACTAATGGACAAGGATACTAAACAGGTCATATTTATAAAACATTGCTTATATTCACTAAAAAACGTCTAATGTAAGCTAAATTACAATGGATATTACGTTCTGGGCTTCAAGGGGTTAAGGGAGAGAAGAATATAGTTATGAAACAAAAGTAAGGACAACAACTGAAGTTTAGAGAAAATATCATGATAGAGGACAGAGAGGCAAGCTTAAAGCCTCCCACTCACTCTGATTATTCTTTTCCTTACAGATGTATGTCTACCAAACCTTCTGCACTGTGTCTCTGGGGATCAACATATTTCTCCTGGTGGTGGTGGGCATCTTGGTGAACGGACCCTATTCCCTCATCACCACTGCTGTGTCTGCTGACCTAGGCACTCACCAGTCCCTCAACGGCAATGCTAAGGCGCTGGCCACTGTGTCTGCTGTGATAGATGGCACTGGCTCCATAGGTAATTATTGGCACTCAAAGAATTATTATCTCTCAGGCTCACTATCATAGAATTATTATCTGCCTCACCTGCATGCTCAGTTTTGTCTTGCTACATTAATTCCCAATCCTACAAGAGTTCATTAACTCATTGAGGCCCAGAACGTAATTTCCATTGTAATTTGGGTACCATTAGATGATTTTTAGTGAATATAAGCAATATTTTAATAGATATGACCTATTAAGTATCTTTGTCCACTAGTTAATTGGTATATTCAGTTACCTTTCGTAATTTTATGGCTAACAACAGACGATTTTTATAGCAAAGGAAAGATCTAGTTGTGAAGGGGTTAATTCCCAATCCTACAAGAGTTCATTAACCTTTTGATAGTAAACGTTGATGAAATATGAACAAAATGTAAATGATGGTACAATCTGCATTTCCTATTTTCATTTTCTGGACTATTAGTAGTGCAAGTGCCAAAAAAAATCAGGAAATTTACATATACAGGGAGGTCCCGTTATACGAGCATTCGATATACGAGAATCCGATGATACGAGATGTGTAAATTAGGGTCTATTTTCAATATACGAGATCGAAAATCCAATGTTACGACATTCAAACTGGGGTGAGTAAAATTACCAAGTTATTTACTTAAGTAAATTACAAGTTATTTACTAAAATTATAAAGTCTTTTACTGACTATATAATTTTACCTAAGGTTGTACGATAATTATATAATCAATCTGAAAATATGATAATTCTGGTGGCTCAGTACGACAATGTGGCCTACAAAAATTCACAACCCTGGGCGAGAAGCCAGCAACGGAAGTAGTATGGCCAGCAACAACCTGCTCTCGCACTACCTAGATACTACTTTCCCTAATGACGGACGCTACAAAGCTGATTGAAAGCTCCCTCGATAGCTCGTCAACGAGTAGGAAGGTTGTGACTGGCTAAGGCGTCATCCGTCACCAGCCAATGACAAACAGTTTTTAAAACTTCTCGACCAATAACAAGCCAGCGATACATATTTCCGGGCAAGAATGACATGCCAGACTGCCTCTCCACCTTCTGTCCCCGTCATCTAAAACTAATTCTCGTTTTATTTTGAATGCTTGCGTTTTAAGTAGTTTTAATGTATCAGATAGTAAGATATATAAGTAAGGAGCCTGTGTTGCTAGTGTTTTGGTGGTAGAAGGTGTGTATGTGTGTTAAAATGGTGAATATTTGTGATATGGGAAGGCTCCGCGGCAAGTATTTCTCCGTCACTCTCTGCCCCGCCAGCTCGGCCAGCAGTCTCCTCATCATAACATCTTTAAATCACCCTTATTTAAGGTGACACACGGTGCTACATTGATTTAGATAATGACACGTGTATATAACATCTCACCATAATCACTAAGTTGTATAATAACGAGTAATAAGACGTTTAAGCCTGCCCAAACCTACCTTGGCGGAGGAGGCGGCGGCCTGCCCCGTCCGCTGCCTCTCTCAAAAACCGCCGTCATCCGCCTCACCTGTGCCTTCCTGAAGAAGACAGTCAGCTCCTATGCCTGTGATAGCACCATAGGATATCACCAGTGATCATAGGATTCCTCAAAGGGTCCTCGCTTTCCTACTAAATAATTACCAAGGAGATCTTCGCTGGCGGTGGACATCGGCTGCCGCCCGCACAACACAACACCCCGTTATCAGCTGTATAATATGTGCCTTCCTGAAGAAGTCAGGTCAGCTCCCACGCATGTGATAGCACCATAGGATATCACCAGGGATCATAGGATTCCTCAAGGGGTTCTCGCACCCCTACTAAATATTATCAAATTTTATGATAGCTTGAAATTTTTTTTTTTTCTTTTTTTTTTTCTTTTTATAATTGTTGGGGTCCTGGAACCAAACCTATATTTTACCATTAGTTATGTGTTTCGTTATACGAGATTTCGCTTTACGAGTATGCCAGGTGGAACCTAACTGCTCGTATCTTCGGGACCTCCCTGTAGTATAATTTTATATTTCCATTAGTGAATACCTATTTTTTATTTGTTATATAGGCATGAAAATGAAAAAAAGATAATGACCAAGCTCTCTTTTGGTGTCTTAATGAACCCCTTCACGCCCAGATCTTTCATTGGCTATATAAAACCGTCTGTTGTTAGCCATTAAATAACGAAAAGTAACTAAGTATTCCAAATTGTTGCTTCTCTTGCTCTCTTCTACCGTTATTTTCATGCCCACTGCTCTTCTGAACTTGCTAACTGCATGCCTCCCCCCTCCCGTGGCCTCGCTGCACAAGACTTTCTACTCATTCTCATCCCTATTCTGTCCATCTTCCTAATGCAAGAGTTAATCAGTATTTTACTCTTTCACCCCTTTCACTGGTAAACTCTGGAACTCTCTTCCTGTTTCTATTTTTCCACTTTCCTATGACAAATCTTTTCAAAAGAAGAGTAACAAGACACCTCCCGAACTAAATTGGCTCACCCCTCTTTTTTATTTTATTCTCTTACTTTTTCATATTCAGTCTTCTTTAAAGGGACTGGCAACTAAGCGGGCTTTGTGTTACCCATTTTTGTTGTGCAAATTTTTGTTGGCCAGTCCTTTGTGATGTAAAAAAAAAAAAAAAAAGAAGAAGAAAAAAAAAAGGTATATTCACTAAAAATTGTCTAATGGTAGTCATATTACAATGGAAATTACGTTCTGGGCCTCAAGGGGTGAACATCACAAGGCCTCACTGTATGTACATTAATATATACTGACGGCTTTATTTTTAGTGTGATCACTTTTCTAGCCTATCAGGGATCGGGTAGTAATTGTGACAAACAGTAATTCCAGGTAGTAGACAGTAGACAGGTAGTTAGTGCGGAGTCATTAGGGAGCTTTAATAGGAGGCTAGATAATTTCATGGATGGGGATGAAAGGTTGATGTAGGTAGTGTTAAGTAACAGGAACTACCACGTGTAGGTCTCACGGCCTTTTGTAGCTTCCTTATTTTCTTATGTTCTTATGTTCTTATGTCTTGGTCACCTCTCTCAGGCGCTGCCTTGGGGCCTCAGATTGCCGGACCGATCTCCAGTTATGGATGGCAATATGTATTTGACATGCTGATGGTGTCTGACGTGTTGGCTCTGCTGGTGAGTAGATCAAAGCTGAGTGTTGTATTGTAAACTTGGAAGTATTTTATACATATGGTCAAATCATAAGAAGCAATGTTATGTAGTGTTAAATTATATCGAGAGCAGAAGGTGAGAGATAGTGATACATACACGGAAAAGATGCACATCTGGAAATAAGAGGTATGTTGATCCCCTGCTGTGACTGATGACAGAGTATAAGGTACCTTGAGTGTTAAAGTACTAACAAAGACGCAGTATTGTTAGTGTACTGTTAGCTAGTCAAGGCGGACCAAAATATACTTGTGCTTTTGTGATCAGACACAATCACCTTGAGTGTGCCACCATGCACTCAATCCCAAGCTGATCTTACCCCTCAAGACTGTTTGCAGGTCAGTTTCTCAGTGTTTCAAGACTCGGGATCATTACAAGTGGTGCTCATCATTTGTAATATATACCTAACCACCTGGATAAGTCATAAGCATCCCTAGCGGGAGTAACGCTTCCTTGGTATCCCCGACAGCTGCTGACGCGCTTGGTGTTGCGGGAAATACAGAGGTGGCGGATCAGGCGAAGGGAGGCGGCCCCTGCCCGACTCTGAAGAATTATTGGTTCTTCGTCTACAGTCTTCTGACGCTGATGATAATTCCATCACATAGACTTATTGTGCAGATTGAACCTGGAAGGTGTTTGCCAAGTTTGCCAGTGATACCAAATAAGCATTCGTCTGTGCATAAGATTTACAAGACTTATAAAATATGTCAATGCCTATGTACAGTTTTATCATTATTAATTACAAAGGGAATTATGCTCCTGTTCTCTGCACCGCTGTGCACTAAGTGCATAGCTCCAAAAACTGAAATTGATCATCTGTTGTGTATATTTTTTTATGTAACTCATTACTTAAGACATTTTTTATAATGTGAACAGGTGATAGTTGTTGGAGTCGCAGCCTCAGAATGGGGCTTAGGCATACTGTGTTTTAAATATTTTTTTGTGTGCATCACAAATTACCACGTGTATTTATTTTTTAAAATTACAATGATAATTAAGAGTACTTGTGTTTCTCAGCCATTGTGTAGCGAGGTCTTGCACTTCATGTAGCCTGATCATGTCTGCCTCAGCATCAGAACACTGTCCATCAGGGTTTGCAGATGTCTCACTTCTCGTCAGACACAATCTCATTCATGGTTTACGAGCATAGATAATTTGCTGCAAGGTTTCATCCCGCTGAAATTGTTTTGATCAGGTTTACTGCTGGAGAGTGGTACAGCAGTACCAGGATGAGCTAAACCAACCTATGAAAGTCTGCAAAAACCCATGATGGGATAGTTTTAACAAGCTAAGCCAGATCACAGATATAGTTTGGTACATTTATATCAAATTGTTGTGGAATCTCACCCTCTATGGTTACAGCTCAAGTAGCTGCACATGCTCTTTAAAGTTCAGCTATTAACAAGTACAGGGAGCCCGTGTTTATGCATTTATTAATTCACACTATGTGCCTTTTGCACAAAAATTTCAATTGCTGTACTTTCAGCGATTATAATTATTTTTCATAATGTACCTATGCTGTTTATGCAGTTGCACGGGCCATTATCAAAATTGAAAATATTTGCATTATTATATAGCAGCCGCAGGGCTATGACTTCACTAACTGAGCCTTGCATTGGACTCAATTGATAATTAGAGAGAGATTTTGAGGGCTTTGATGCCTAGCCTCAGGCTTTGAGGGATAGTGGTACTGCCAAATTTAGCCCCTCATCATTAGACTCGCTTCTTCAAACACAAGTTATCTATGCTAAAAAAGCTAGGTAGAGTTAGACAGTATCATAACAGTAAACTAGGAATCATATTCACCCTAAGACAAATATTAGTGCCATATGACCTCTGATGTCTGGCACATTTCCCCCTTTTTTTGCATTAAATCAATCAATCAATCTAAATCACACAAGTATTCCAATGCAAGTCAACATTTGTGCAGAGAAGATCAGTCTTACACCAAGGAGCGGTGGCCTCACACTAATGAAGACAACTGTGGCTGGCTGCTTGAGGTGCATGTGCTAGCTATTTCGTGCCATTTGTCCCCAGCCCAGCAATCACCACTTTACGTATTGTGAGGGTCCGAAGAACAGAGGAACGAGGAATAGGAAAGGAGAGGAGGATAAATAAGGGAATAGAAGAAGAGAATAAGGGAAGAGAGAGAATCTCTGATAACGGTAGTGGAAGCGAGAAGCGACGATGGTTTTCGCTGACACAACCTATCCTTATCAAACCATCAAGGAGAGAGCAAAGGCCACCTGCAAAATCGCTGACGTTACGAGTGGGTGTGTATGAGCGTCCACTAGAGGAGGGAAGAGAGAGTGAGGAGGAGTAGGAAGAAGGAGTGAGAGAGAGAGAAGGCGAGGAGTAGGAATAAGAAGAGTGCTGATCCAGCAGAATTGCCAGCGGCCGGGGCTCGCCTCACGCCATCACCTTTCACCCCTCACTTCACACATTGGATGATTGACTGTCGCACTGATATGACCTTTACCCTGTACCTCCCACCACACACCTCGCCTGCCTCTGAAAACAGAGGACAGGAGGGCAGAATCTAACTATCCTCCGGTGCGTGCACACGCAGGCCTGCGTCGCGGTGATCTCTTACGAGACTACGAGACTTAAGTGCTTAGTGTGGCGCGAGTATACGTGTAACGCGTATTCCTTCCAGGTATCTTCGGGCGGCGCACGCGCTTGGGTAGGTAGCAGAGTCCCACTGCCGCGCCAACACACGCCACGCCCTTAACCGACGCCCCAACGTCCGCCGCTCCGCTTTGCCCCCCGGGGCAGGTGCAACTCCACTCTACGGTGTCCCGACGTCCTGCAAGAGCACCTGCCCCTGTGGCTTTGCCCCTGTGGTTCCGCATGGGCCCCCCTGAGATCCCGGGGCCGCGACGGGGCGACGGAGGATCACCCCGCATTGCCCCACGGGGCGGGGGTGCAACTCTACGGTGTCACGACGTCCCTGCAACACACCCGCCCCCTGTGGCTTCTCTTCGGGGCCCTCCGGGGACCACGGGGCATTGCGTGAGAGACACGCGGCGGGGCTAGGGGCGAGATGCAACTCTACGGTGCTGCGACGCCCTGCAAGACACCTGCCCCTGTGGCTTCCTCTGGGTTCCCCCTGGGACCCCGGGACATGGCGAGACACACGCAGCAGGGTTTTAGGACCCCTTAAGTACCACAGGTCTACCCGGAGTCTATGCGGCAGATGGTGATATATTATTTATACAGTGCATGACAGGGCGGGCTTTTAAGGATGCCCCCGGGGACCTGTAGCAAGCCAGGGACCTCGGGGGGGACAGGGAGGGTCGCCTCCCCGGCAATGCCGGTGTTGCATAAAATAGGTACCGCCTGTAAATAAGTCACAAAACACTGCGACACCGCCCGTGTTTGCCAGCTTATGGTAATTTTCCCCTACTAAATATATGTTTATCAGTATAAAAGGTATACTGTTATCTTCGAAAATGTTTGTTATATAAGGCCTCTTCCATTTGTGCCCAAGCTGCATGAACCAGTTCTTTCAGTTCAGGGTTGGGTTCTGGGTTCAGGGTTGGGTTCGCATGTCACAAATGGAACGCAAAAACCCCGTTTTTTTGTTTACAAACAAACCAAGATGGCAAGGCAAGAGGAAGGAGAGCTTATTCCTGCCGTGTCTGGGGCTATTCTCGCAATGATGGACGATTCTAGTGATGAAGAGGAAGATGTTATGTACCAGTACCATCCACTGCTGGATGGTACTGCTTTTTATTAGAAGTGCTGAGGTTATTCTAAAGCTTTATTTGGCTCTAGTCAGACCTCACCTAGACTATGCGGTTCAGTTTTGGTCTCCGTATAACATGATGAATAAAGCCTTGTTAGAATCAGTGCAGAGAAGGATGACCAAAATGATACATGGGATGCGTAACTTTAGTTATGAGAAGAGATTGAAGCTATTAAATTAACACTCACTCGAGAGGCGTAGAGTAAGGGGCGATCTGATAGGAAGTTTTTAAGTGGATAAAGGGATACAATAATAAAGGAGATGTAAGAAAAGTTCCTATGGCTAGTAATCAGGGTAGAACAAGAAGTAACGGATTCAAGCTGGAAAAGCGTAGATTTTAAAAAGAAATAGGGAAAAACTGGTTCACAAATAGGGTGGTAAATGATTGGAATGATCTCAGTAGACAGGTAGTTAGTTCGGAGTCAATAGGGAGCTTTAAAAAGGACGCTAGATAATTTCATGTATGGGGATGAAAGGTGGATGTAGGTAGTGTTAAGTAACAAGAACTACCACGTGTAGGTCTCACGGCCTTTTATGGCTTCTTTATTTTCTTATGTAATTATGTTCTTAATTATTATCATCTAGCAAATATTGCTCAAACAACGAATGAGGGTGCAAGATCATCAATCTCATATCATATAATTTTTGTTTGATGAATGCTCGTATAACATGAACATTCTGTAGGGTTCTGTTACGCATTCATGTATAAATCTGGTTTTGGTGTTGCCGCGCATGGCGAACCTCTTCGCGCCATTCCCGTAGACTTTCATAGCCCTCCCGCTCCCCGATTTGAGTCAGATGGCTATTTTCAGATAGCCGACCTTCAGTGACTGGTGTGATAGCCTAATTTATAAAAATGAAAAAAAGGTATATTCAAAATTCAGAGAGAGAGAAAACGATTGTCCAACTTTCGACATCATGCTTGCAATACTGTATTTCCAAACAACAGTATTTGGACATCGTAAAGGGAGATGACGAGTTACCCAGCTGGCACTGTTCGTTGTGTTCAGCTCTGAACACGATTGTTTAGTTGAAAATTTGATAAGTAATTTGATTTCAAGTGATCCTTAGTGATCAATCAATGATCAAAGGTGTCATTTTACTGCTGATCGCCAGAATGGTTGTTATCACTTCTCACATTCCCTTTCTTAACGCGTCAGGGCTTAACCAGCCTATACCACGTTATCAGCTATAGACCCTGATGCAGGGAGTAGGTACTTGAATCTTGGTACCAGTGGACATATTATTGAATAGGCAAGAAGGCATGGACAGCGACCGAGAGGATGACGATGTACTGTACATGAATGATCTTGTGCTGCACCCATTCTCCAGAATCCTTCAACATCTCTACCAACTTTGATGTCAATTGTGTTCATCCAGAAGATATCCTTCCTGAAACACAATTGCCTTCAACACTGCCCACTGTTGGACAACAAGAAATTAGCTGTAACATTGTGGAAGAAGGTAGGCCTATATATATACTAGTGATGGACCGAATATTCACATTTGCATTCGCAATTGCGAATATTCGCATGTTTTTTCAATATTCGCATTCGCACTCCCACTCGTAGTTGTTTGCGAATATGCGAATATTTTGCCCAAGTCATTAACTTACAAAAATAAGAAAAAAAATTGCAATGAAAAAAAAATTTTACCAAGCAAACAATAAATAAATTTGTATTTTTAGCCAAACAAAGCAAAGAATGAGGTGAAGGCGTTGGTACCAAAGGGGCTATAGCCCCTCGGACACTAATTCCACCTCCCCCTTCAATAGAGGGGCAGCGCTATCTCAAGGTCACTGTACTGAAACTCAACTTTTTGCCTGGCGCCCGGGACTGCAGTAAGTATACCGCTTTCTCTGTCACCCACGAGCAAAATCAACTTTCTTTAAAGAGACCGTTTTTGCAGCACTAGGCTAATGGCGTCCATCCCCCAAGTGTGGCTTGGGTTTTATTTCTAATGACATTACAAACTGTAAACAGCAAAAATAATTATCATGCAAGATATTTCATGTAAGTTTTAAGAAGGGGCCCTTTGCCCCCGCAATGGAAACATGAAAATTAAATGGAATTTCTTTAAGGCCTTGCAAAACGGACATTTTTTTCCGGATTTTTGGTATTTTGTACCAAAAGATGCCCGTAGTGGGGGCAAAAAAATGCGCGTTCGTCGCTGGCTTTTTCGGCTACGAGCATCTTCTTGCATATTCATAAGTTTGAATTGAAGAATACTTGAAGTTTTTTGCCATCCATAATTTTATTTTTGGTTTTGGGGGTCACGGAAATGCCGTAGCCGAAAGCTTGGAGCCGCGCTTTTTTTGCCCATAGGGCATTTTTTGGTAAAAAAAATACCAAAAGAGCCAAAAAAAAGTGCCCGTGTGACACGACCTTTAGCATTCATATTTTTAATGGCAAACCCTCTTACAAACATACAAATATTTCATTTACCTGTATCATATCAAACATGTGTATTATTTGTAATTTATGTAATATTCGCAATTCGCAGCGCATTGCGAATATTAAAAACCAAATATTCGCTTTCACGAAACGGAAAATAACCCCTTGGGTCCACACTAATTTTAAAAACCCCAAAGAGCGGCCTTTGTTGGGGCCCCGCATGGATTCAGCCCGTTTTCTGTGAAGGTCGCCAAACGCGGTTTAAGGCTTCCAATTAACTGAGATTAGTACATCCCCGAGGGCCAACGAAAGTTTTTTCAAGATGGTGATACATTTACCCCTTTACACTCTACAACCATCCTGCCCACCCGGACGGGGCCCATTCTCAAGCCTGTGTGAGGCATAAGACGAGCCAAGAAGGAAAAGGGTTTAAATTTAAGTCTAAATAGAGTAATATTTTAGATTTTGTTAGACGACAATGACCATCGTAGAAGGAAGGTCGGGGCAGATCCTCAGACCTTTACCTTACACAACTCCTTTTCTTCTCTCTCTCTATCTCTCTCTCTCTTTCTCTCTCCTCTCTCTCTCCCCCTCTTCCCCTCTCTCCCCTCTCTCCCCCTTTTCCCTTCTCCTCCTCTCTCTCTCTTCTTTATATATATTATATAATACAGGAGAACCTTTTATCCGGCACCACGGGGGGACGCATGCCGGTAACTATTTTGCCGTTGTTTTGAGAGTTACTCTTATGGAATCCCCCCCAAAATCCCTTTTTTTTTTTTTTTTTTTTTTTTTTTTTTTTTTTTTTTTTTTTTTTTTTTCCCCTCACCCGGAATGCCAAGGGCACAAAAAAAAATGGGGGGCACAAAGGCCGCTTATTTTCCAGTCCTATAAAGAAGACAGAGAGAAAAAATAAAAAAGTGGGGTGGCCAATTTAGTTCGGGGGGTGTTTGTTCTTTCTTTTGAAAAGAGTAAGTATAGGAAAAAGGAAAAAAGAAAAGGAAGAAGTTTCAGAGTTTAACATGGGAAAAAAAAAAAAAAAAAAAAAAAAAAAAAAAAAAAAAAAAAAACCTGGGGGGGCGTTAGTGCCGTTTTTTTTGGGGGGCCGTTTTTTAAATGCCGGTTTTTAAAAGAGGTTCTCCTTATATATATATAATATATATATATATATATATATATATAATATTTAAAAAATATATAATATATATTATATTTATAATATAATATATTGAGTATATATAATATATAATATATTATTATATAATATATATTATTTAATATATATTATATATACCCCCACTACCCTCCCCCAGTTTTGCGTTGCTTTTTCCGGAGGCATAGGCGAAACCGCGGATCGCGAAACCTATATTTAAAACCCCCGTAAAAATGTTATTTAGTCGGTTTTTTTTTTTGTGGTGTGGTTTTTTGGTGTGTGTGTGGTTCCACAGCCCGTTTGTGCATTTTAACCCCTCGGGGTGGGATGGTGGCCCCGGAGGGGTTTAATTAGGGCTTTTACTACCGTTTTTAAGCTTTTAAGTCAATTTTTCCCCCAAAAAATTCCTGAAAATGCCCCAACCCCCGTCCACCCACAGTGATGGGGATGGTGTTAAATTAGGGTTTTTTGACCCGCTTCCCGGGGGGGGTGGCTTTTGGGGCCAACACTAGTAGAGAAGAGGGAAAGGGGGGGGAGATTGAGCTTGGGGGGAGTCACCCAGCGGATGCTGCTTTGGTTGAGTGAGTGAGTCGACACAACTTGTCAGTGATGGTTTTTGGGGGAGTGTTTTTACGACAATAACACTGTCACAATGCCTTTCCCCTTTCTCTCCTGTCCCTCCATTTCCACAAAACCAAGTACCACAACGTCATGGTTTAACCTTAAAAGGATTTTTTTTGAGGTTAATAGTAAGGTAATTTTCTACTTATTTCGAGGTGTTTTCTATCTTATGCGACACCGGCTTTTTTGTTAGAAAAAAACACAAACCAAAAAGGAAAAAAAAAAACAAACACATACAGCTATACAAGCCTATTTTTTATACAACTAAGAGGAAGGAAGGAGATGTTGTCCCGTAGTTTATGGGAGGCGGTAGAGATGGGTAAACGTCAAGATATATGTCAACTCGGCCGAGTTTACAGACGACCACAAAGTGATACTAAGCAAAAAGGTCACAAGAAGAAAAGAAGTCTCCGAGTGGCTTTCGGTGATGAGTTCGATCCTTGTGAGGGGTAAAATCCACTTTAAAAAAATTTTCTGCCCTGTTATGGCCTAAGAACACCCACATGCTGCCCATTTTCTTACCTTTGTTGCGATTTCATCGGGGGATACTGGGGGCGGGATGAGCCCCTTTAAACAAGGCGTCACTATAGAAATTCGTCGCGCCACCACGGGGGGGCCAAACCCTCACAGCCTCAGTTAATCTCCCGGGCACCATCCCATCCTGGGGGGTCACGCCTAAAAGGCGCTGTACACACACACACACACACCAAAAAAAAAAAAAAAAAAAAAAAAAAAAAAAAAAGCGAAAGTCGGGGATATAATGCGCGAAAAAAGGCGGGATGATAAGCAGTTAGGTACTCAGAGCGAAACTCGAGGATCGCGGAAACTCGCATAGCGTGAAACTCGGGAGGGTAGTGTTTTACTCTATACCGAGATTATTTTCTCTTCACTCTATACGAGATGTATATAGTATATATATATATATATAGATATATAAATATATATATATATATATATAAGATATATATATATATATATATATTACCGTTAATTTGGACGGCGCATAAGACGCACCTCTGCATAAGGGACGCAACCCGATTTACAAAGAGGTTTGAGAAGAAGAAAAAATATGGTGTTTTGAGGGAATTTTTTTTCTCGCGTAAAATTATCAAGTTATTTAAAAAAAAAAAAAAAAAAATATGTTAAGGGGAAAGCAAATGATTATAATTAGAGCATGTAACTAAATAAATATTCACCAGGCAGTGAATGGGAATGAAAAATTATAATAGTTAAAAGTTAAAGGACAATGACAGGGTAAACAAAATCGGTCATAAATCATTAATAATTGCAGGATGCCCCCCACGAATTGATATTCTAAATATATCTACCTATGACATATAGCTTAATTTTAAAGTTTGTAGGTATGCCTTTGTGCTTTTTGCTATGTGTTTAGACTGGTGGAAAAATTTGCAGTATAGATATTGTAGTATTTTGGTAGTAGGACTTGCAAAAGTCCTACCGTAGAAACAGTGAAAGTCGCCACCTGCAGTTGGAAGTCGCCAGGCGCCAAATATTAGAATTATAGCATCACTACTGAATTTTTTATGTGCCACTGAAGATGTTTCACAGTAGTTGTAGTATCCTGACTGTATAAAATCTACCTGTTTCCGCATTGTTTGATGCTTTGTATTGCAAATATAACTGTTGCGCATTTTGCTTCTCACGTTTTTTTCTTCCGCGCGATGACAGGACAGTAAACAATAGCTTTTCGCGGCTAGGGCGGACAGGACACAGACTTGCCCGATCTTTCAAACTTTTTAATAGAATTATTTTCACGTGGCAGAGGAATTTTCTATATCCAAGCATCTCCGCAGCTAATATATATAGACTTGTTTTACTTACCTCTAATTTCCCATGAATTCCCAGAGTGGCGACTAACTGTTGGGTTAAAATACTAGCTGGCGACTGTACTGTAGTAGGTATAGTGAGTCGCCATGGTTTTATTTTTGTTAATTTTGTTCATTTATAGCCCTAATATGCCACAGATGAAGACACAAAAATGACACAGACTTTCCAGATAGCCCCTTCTAAATTTCCTGAAATCATGGAGTACAAATGTTAAGTATTAACGCCACCACACGTAGTACATAAGCAAGAAACGTAGAACTGGCGACTTCACTGTATCTACGGTAGGACTCTTACGACACCATCGTGTTAGCTTTCTTTCATATGGTATTTTGAACCCATTTCCCATGGCCCGCAATTGAATAAGTAATGGAATTACACGTAGTACCAAAAATCTACCGGTACTTCAGCCAGAAAAGTTAAGTTAGGTTAAATCAGATTAGGTGAGGTAGAGGTGAGGTTTGGATTCAGGAACAGATGAATAGCGAGAAAAAACGAAAATGGACCAATAATATGGCAGTGTGAAGCGTAGAAATTGTGTTGCCTCACCCTGGAACTGGCGGGGAGGTTGCCCCACCCCACATACACACATGAAAACAAAACTTTGATTTCCGACAAAATCGAGAGCCAGATTAATTCAAAACACATCAAAACTATTCAGGAGGGACTTAAGTTTCGGCTGGAAATCGGTGGTTGTCCATAACAAAGATTCACGAGAGATTGTAGGATAACACTAGTAAGGTAACCATCTGACCTGTTGTTATTGTGTAATTGTGAAGGGCAACCGTTGTCGGGATCGACGATATTTGCACTGGTTTACACCTACGAATCTATCACAGTCGTCGAGGGGGGATTAGTATTCTTCAGAAAGGCACAGGTGAAGGCTGATTCCACACTCTGAAAATCACGGCAGCGTTCTGTCAGCCGTGCCCTTGTATTCACCACTATTCGTCATGAGTTCCGGTCATTTTCGGCAGTTCCTGCTCACCCTCTAAGCAGACCATGGTGCCTCAGAGGTATGGTTTGAAGAAATTTGCTTTAATAGCACTTCTGTTCGGATTGTGAAAGGGAAAAAAAAAAGAGGAGTTGAACTCTAAAAGGACAATGTTTTGGGTACATAAGGCCTTGAGAAAACGACAATTACAGCACGGCACAGTCTCATTACGTTTAAATATTATTCCCCGAAACCGTTTACGGACAGCAGTTTAGTGGTAACACGCTATTTGTTTGAATATAAAAAGTTTTAAGCCCGCCCGGATCCCACCTCCCGCTTGTACGGCCGCCATTACTAACAACAAAGACGTCACAATGACGCTCACAACAAAGTCTCCGCACCGCCGTACCGCTGTACGGCCGCCGTACCCCAAGTCAATTCAAGTCATCTCTCCCGCTCGGCGGTGTCCGCTGGATGCGGAGTTGCCAAACTGTGCCCAGTTACACAAATTACCACTCAAGCGGTGATGATGGTGATATGTCCATTGTGAGCGGTGTTGTTGTAAAGACGGCCGTACAAGCGGGTTGATGGGAAACCGGCCTTAACGGGTATGATGAAGACGTTGCCCTGTCACCAATTTCACCATGATGGTATTGTTGTGATTCGGCCTTGAGGCGGACGGTGGCTTGTGGGCGCCGTGAGGGGTCTTGGTTTTGGTCTTGTACCGGTGGAAGACTTTTGTCCCGCCTACAGGTACCATTGCAGCCTTTTTACTTAGCACTCTTTCATACAGTTCCTTATCCGTAGAGGTACAGGGGTGAGGATTGACGGGGTCGAGGTGGTAAAAACGCGATGCTGTCTCCTTATCCCCACCTTGCTTACCACTGTAGCGGCGCTAACACACACACGCCATACACACCTGAATCGGCTCTTAGGCACCACCCCTGTCTGGGACCAGGATTAGAGGCCGAGGGTGACCTGACGCGACTTGACTTTTCCTCGCCCGACTACAACTGCAACACCAGCATGTAATCAAGCAGCCCAAAGGACCACAACAGAGACACACACGGCGTGCACCATTGTCCCCACGTGTACAATGACTCTGCTGTCAATAAACCAACAAGGCCACGATGCCCTTTCTCTATCCTTGGTGGTAAGACAGACTCCCCAAGGAGAACCACACCTCCCTCTCACCCGCTCACTCTACAAAATAAAACTTAACACGCTCTTTGTTTCACTATTCCATTTATCAACAATACTCCTGCCAGCGAAAATTCCAAACACTATTTTCTGCCTCCCTGCTATCATCTCATTTCAACTGTTGTGTCAATTGTGTGGCCCGAGTCGAATGTGGGTTAAGCGACACTAATATGCGGGATAGTTGTCTTTTCCATGGGTGCGGGGAGGTAGTCTGAGCGATAATGACCCAGGTGGGTGCGGCGGAGGGGCGTCGCCGAGGTGAAGTATCAAGGTGAAAGCGGCAGACTGAGATATCAGACGTTTTACAATGAGAGCAGCAGAGGGGAGGTGGATGATGTTACATCTGACACGGCCATTTCTTGGCAGCAAAATCGCTATCTTGTTGCCCCAGCTCTTATTTTCTCTTAAAACTCCAACCTTTTCTTAGTATTATGGCTTTACTATGATAACACAGTTACAAATTTGGGCTCAGGGAACTACTGCTCTCAACACAGAGCCACTCCGACCCCTTTAGTAATACACCACCGACGTTCGCATTCCTCTGCCCGAACCACTCATGCGCTAATATGGCCGCATAGACGCAGGGGTGAACTGTGCATTCCTTATTAAGGGGAAAAACAGTGCGTCTTATGCGCCGGCAACTACGGATTATTAATACTAGCCGCAAAAAGCCGCCCTCCGGCGGATTTTTTTTGGCTAGCCCTGCGGAAGGGCTATTGGTAAGGCCCACCACCTGTGTTGTGGCCACAGGCCCACCAAACCCAGGACTTCCAGCTAGCCCCTTATTAACTTTCCTGAAAATCATGGAGTAGAAAATGTATGGATAACGCCTACCATCACCCCCCAACCCCAGTCACTACCATTACCCATCACCACACACAATTCACCACCCATTACCCATAAACACACCATTACTCACCATTACCCAGCACCCTCAACCTATCCCTCACCCATCACCCCCCAAACCATTCACTCACCACAACCCCACACCATTACCCACACACCCACCCATTCCACTCACCATTACATCCACCCTACATCAAGGTTTTCCTCAATTCTCGCAACCACATTTTTTTCACAATTTCTCGCTAATAGGCTGCTAAAAAAAAAAAAAAAAAAAAAAAAAAGGATCGGATCGTTCTCATAAGTGGGTTATAATGTGCCCGGGTCGAGTGGTTCCAAAACTTACTTTATGATGGGATTGTACCACGGGGCGAACTTAGCGCGGACACACACACACACATACTTTTGCTTATATTATTATTATTATATATATTTTAATATATATATATATATATATATATATATATATATATATATATAAAATATATATATATTTATATATTTTACGATTATATAAAATGCGCGGACACCCACACCATATTTTTTTGCTTATATTATTATTATTATATATATATTATATATATAATATATATATATATATATATATATATATATATATATAAAATATATATTATATATTATTTTATATATATATATATTTTATATATAACCTCGATTTCCCGGACCTCCATTTCCCGGGATATCGGATTTGCCGGACAAAATCCGATGTCCGGGGATGTGTAAAGAGTCCCAGACATTTTTTTTTTTTTTTTTTCTTTTTTTTTTTTTACGTTGAAATGCCTGGTCCTGTTCGTAAATTGACAAAGTTGTCCGGCGGTCCGAGTGTCCCCCTGTCACCCTCGTCAGTGTCCGCGCCCCCCGCCGGGGGGGCAGCATGCTCAGCGGTCGTATTGTTTTACATTTGGGCACACGACTCACGGTTCACCTGCACAGCCTCCGTTAGTCCCCCGACTCCCATGCCCCTGGTGCGGAACTCTCTGAGACCCATTGAACACTTTCTGCTGCCTTCCGCCAGGTGGCAGCATTTCCCCAGCGGGCGTATTGTTTACATTTGGACACACGACACTCACGGTTCACCTGCAAAAGCCTCCGTTAGTCCCCTGACCCCCACTGATCCTGGTGCAGGAAAGTCTCTTGAGACTATTGAACACTTTCTGCTGCCTCCCGCCAGGTGGCAGCATCCTCAGCGGTCGTATTGTTTACATTTGGACACACAACACTCACGGTTCACCTGCACGGCCTCCCTTAGTCCCCCGACCCCCACTGCCCCTCGTGCAGGAACGTCTCTTGAGACTATTGAATACTTTCTGCTGCCTCCCGCCAGGTGGCAGCATGCTCAGCGGTCGTATTGTTTACATTTGGGCACACGACACTCACGGTTCACCTGCACAGCCTCCGTTAGTCCCCTGACTCCCACTGCCCCTGGTGCAGGAACATCTCTGAGACTATTGAACACTTTCTGCTGCCCTCCGCCAGGTGGCAGCATACTCAGCGGACGTAAAAGTCCGAGGCGGGGTAGTTGATATTGGCGGTTGCCGGACAGTAAATACTAGAGTAGGATAAACGTCCGGGGGTGGGTAATGGCATCGGATTTTTTTTTTTTTTTTTTTTTTTTTTTAGGATAATTCCTGGACTGTTGCGATTCCCGGACTTTTGCGGTTCCCGGACCGGTGCTCCCCCCTATTAGTCCGAGAAAATGAGGTTTGTGCACACAACCCTCGATTTCCCGGATATCGGATTTGCCGGACAAAATCCGAGGTCCGGGGATATGTCAGAGTCCCGGACAATTTTTTTTCTTTTTTTTTTCCCCGTTGAAATGCCTGTCCTGTCCGTAAATTGACAAAGTTGTCTGGCGGTCTGAGCGTCTCCTGTCACCCCTGGTCAGTGTCCGCGCCTCCCGCCAGGTGGCAGCATGCTCAGCGATCGTATTGTTTACATTTGGGCACACGACACTCACGGTTCACCTGCACCGCCTCCGTCAGTCCCCTGACACCCACTGCCCCTGGTGCAGGAACATCTCTGAGACTATTGAACACTTTCTCTGCCTCCCGCCAGGTGGCAGCATGCTCAGCGGTCGTATTGTTTACATTTGGGCACACGACACTCACGGTTCACCTGCACCGCCTCCGTCAGTCCCCTGAACCCCACTGCCCCTGGTGCAGGAACATCTCTGAGACTATTGAACACTTTCTGCTGCCTTCCGCCAGGTGGCAGCATGCTCAGCAGACATAAAAGTCCGCGGGGGGGTAGTTGATATTGCCGGTTGCCGGACAGTAAATACTAGAGTAGGATAAATGTCCAGGGGTGGGTAATGGCCTCGGACTGTTGCGATTCCCGGACTTTTGCGGTTCCCGGACCAGCGCTCCCCCCCTATTAGTCCGGGAAAACGAGGGTTGTGTGTATATACTACATACATGTTATTTGTCAATGTTAGATGTCATATATTTGATTTTACCTATATTCACTGTAAAAATACCCTATTTATTGGAAAATTCACAAAAACACACCACACTGACTTAACTTAACTTACTCGTGATTCAGGGAATACAAGTATTTTTATAGAGCACTCTTATCAAAGTATTTCTAAATGACATTCAGTTGTTAGAGTCAATATTTTATTTACAGAAACTCAGGAAGCCCGACCAGGAAAAATGGGAGAGAGAGGTAGAGATAGACATAAAACTCTACGTGTATACGAAAGTGGTGCAAAGAAACGCAAAATTACTGAAACACGTGATAAAAACCATATTGAAGTCATGTCAAAAGTATACACAAAATAAGCACCTAATTCGACCTTGCTGCCAGAAAACAGCCTGTTGAAAGAGCTTCATCTACGCCACTATCAGAAGAGGCATCAACAAGTAATTTAATAACAGCAACACCATCTTCACAACAGGTAGAACCTTCGGACATATCATGTTCATGTAAGTCTACACCAGTGACTGAAGCTGTAACATTATCCAGGGTGAAAATGAACATAAGGACGAACAGAAAGCTGAGGAAGACCGTGTTAAGGAAGAAGTCAGGACGAAAAAGCAAGGTTTAGAGAATGATATTGGTTTATGGCCTGAGTCATCTACTGAAGAAATGATAGTCTTTTGGGCGAAGAAGGGATCAGTAGAACTACAACATTGTGATGAGCAGTTACTGGATAAAGCTTCAAAACCCCAAGAACAGGTGAAAGGAAAGAGTGGAATTCACTACACACGAAAATATTGACGGAGTTTGTTCCAGAGGAAAATGCTGAATAATGAGATAGGTAATCGTTCCTGGCTCTGTTTCTCTCCAACGACTGGTAAAGTTTATTGTTAGCCATGTAAACTTGTCGCTTCAGGGTCTGAAAAGGGCAAATTAGCCACTGTTGGACTTTGTGATTGGAAGCATGGCAATGAAAGGATAGCTGATCACGAAAAATCAAAGTGCCATTAAGAATCGGTCATCACTTTGAAATTGGCAAAACGAGGGAAGGAACATATGGCAGAGTTGATCAAGAATTATTAAAGCTAACAGCTCAACTGCATGATTATTGGTGTAAACTTCTTAAGGCCCCCATCCACGGTGCGATCTGGTCGTACGACCATCGTACAGATCTGGTTGGATCCAACCAGATTGGATCGTGAGTGGGGTGATTTTGGTCTGTCCGACCGACTGACAGCTGGTCGGATGCGACCAAGCAGTGTTTGGTTTTTAGATCAGACAGATCATCCGGTTCAGACCGGATCGCACCGTGAGTGTGCTGATCGTGAGGCCAACCGTCAGTTTCGCCACTGACAGCGTCGCGAGAGGATTACCAAGATGAATTGTTTCTTTGAAGACAAGCACTTTTGGACAAAATTCATCCAATTATATAGAAACTTAATGTTTGTGGGAAATAAAAAGTAAAAGAGTAAATGGATAAATATAAGAAAAATGCAGCTTGTGAAGTATTGGTACCGTAGATAACAGTATAGATAAAGTCGCCACCTGCAATCATGTCGCCAGGCGCCATATATTACGAATTATAGCATTAGTAGTACTGATTTGTATGTGCCATTGAAGATGATACACAGTAGTTTATATCATGACTGTATAATCTACCCTGTTTCAGCGTTGTTTTATGCTTTGTATCTGCGAGTATTATACGGTTTCAAATTTCACTACTCGGTTTTTTTTCGGGGGGCGACGACAGCGGTAGGACACTCAGTAAATAAACACGTACTAGATGGCGACTTTATTGTTGGTAGCCACTTTGTAGATATTTTTTGTAATTTGTTCATTTATAGCCATACTATGACACAGATGAAGACACAAAATGACACAGAGTCTCCAGATAGCCCATATATTCTAACTTTCCTGAAATCATAGATGCAGAAATGTAAATATTAACGCCACCACACGTCTGTAAACAGAAAAAAAAGTTGTCCTGGCGACTTTACTGTTATCTACGGTAGAGAAACTCAAGGAGCGACAGTGAGCGACAGTGAGGCTAATGTTGAAACAATAACAACAAAACGATATGAGAAGTATGTTCCCGAAATATATTAAGAAAATAACTGCCTCTATGAATTTGGTGCGAGTGCGGATGATGTTTACGCTCCTCAGTTTCCATCAAAAGTAATTCGATCCTCGTTGCATAGGCGTTTTCTGTGGGGGATTTTTGGTTGCAACCGGAAAATTTTCGGTTGCAAACGGTCACAACAACAACAACAAATGATTGCGGGTCGGGCCAATCATCTTCCCTGGATGGTTGAACAGGGATCAAAATTTGAGCAACTGAAAAATTTTCGGTTGCAATCAGGATCCCCGCAGAAAACGCCTTTAACTAGTCTTGAGGTGCGGTTGGATCGTTAGTGGGTGGTAGGAAATCCATCGGATCAGGTCTGTCGGATCAGATCGTACGACCAATCGTACCGTGGATGGGGGGCCTTTATGCGTATTGTAAGTACAATAAAATTTATTGCCGAACGTGGATTAGCATTCCGAGGTGTGGATGAAGTGATTGGTTGGTTCTCAAACAAATGGAAATTATCTTGGCATACTGGAACTCCTATCAGAGTATGATCCATTTTTTGCAGCTCACATCAAACTGCATGCAAATAAAGGACGAGGTCACACCAATTATCTCTCATTTACAATTTGTGAAGAAATAATTGGAGTAATGGGTGAACTTATGCTAAAGGAAATAATAGCAAGAATCAAGAAATCAAAATATTATTCCATTTCTCTTGACTCAACCCCAGATGAGGCTTAAATTGATCAACTAAAGCCTGGTTCACACTTCACGTATTTGCTACGTCCGTCTTGTTATCGTGACGTCACCGTGACGTCACGATGACGTTACCTCGTCTCATTGGTCGATCACTCCCGCTCGCTCATATCAGAAAATATTGCAGTATAAAACCTCCTTGCTTTTCCTTACTTCCTCCCTTTTGTACCCCATGACACACCTATTACTCCCTTCACTATTTTCCCCCTTCACTCCCTGGCCTATTTATATAGCGCTACAATCCCCTGACAACAGTCTATTGCAAAGCTTACAAGTGGAATCTGTATAGCGGGGTCCACAAGTGTTTCCACATATCGCAGTCGTGGCTGTATTTTTCAAGTCACTAATAATTACTACCTATTACACGGCCTGTAGAAGGTATTGGTGACGTAGCGTGATGCTGTAGGAAGGAAAGGTATATAGTAGCTACTAAGGGGCACGTGGGAGGGGTTAAACTAGTTCAACTAGAGAACACGAGAAATAACGCCATTAAAATACACAAGAGGTAGTGGAGGTGGTCGAGCTTTTGGCCCCAGTTGCAAGAAGGTCTTTTTCGTGCTCCCTATAGGGTCCCGGCGTGGAAATGCCCGACACCTCTGGTTCAAGAACAGCGCCATTTCATCCCCATCGTGGCCCCATCGGGCAAAAATCGTCGGGCGGGAACCCCCTACCGACAAATGATCGATGAGCATTATATATATTAAATACTTCCATTGAACATCAATAATCAACATATTCAATATGTGACCATTTCTGGGGAAGAACAACGCGGTTACAAAGCCAAAAAGGCAGCTAATTCATAATGTTCAGTTGCCGTGAACTCAAGACAAGCGGGTGGATGTCCGCGCCACCTATTGACAGCGATGAACGATATGGGGCGGGCGGGCAGGCGGGCGGAGTCCATCCACCCCTCATAACGATACGTTGTCATCTACCTTACCTGTGCCTTCCTGAAGAAGACTGATCAACTATCACGCCTGTGAACGCATCGTAGGACATCACCAGGGCAATTGGTTCCTCAACGATCCTTGCAGCCCTAAACAATATACTAATCCCCGCTCGGTATTCCCGCTGGGAGTGAACAGACTTAAACTATGATTGAATGTACGATTGTATGGCAGTTACCATTTCGAAATGATAATAATTTAATATGGCTAAACATTACTGACTAAAATCATCTAGAAACGAAAATGAATTGTAACCATGAGAGAGAGAGAGAGAGAGAGAGAGAGATGAGAGAGAGAGAGAGAGAGAGAGAGAAAAGAGGAGAGAGATATGAGGAGGAGGTTCAGCTGGCACGCCAGCCTGGCGTTGTCATGGTAACTCAAAACCAACCTCAGAACTTTTGAAATCTTTTTGTACCGCCTCTTACTATTAAAAAACAGCATTGCTAATACAAGTATTACTTTTATTTTATGCTATAGAAAGAATAATTCATGATAGAAATGACAGGAGTAAAATTTTTTTATAGTAGTAAATATTATCATTCTATTTATCGCATGGGTTGGTACAAAACCCCGCTCCCGACGTCGGACATCATGCCGATGGGGCAAAATCAGCCGTTCATGAAACTTATCAATGAGTATCACGTGGTCGGGCGCCCCACTCACTATCGTGTACTCGATGGAAAACGTCCATTTCTTGCAACTGGGCCTTACATTCACGCAGCGGTGCCGCTGTTCCCCTTCAAGCAGCGGGACACAATATTTTCACATCATGTATGTCTTCCTTTACTAATATTGTCTTCCAGAATCACTGAATAAATATATTTTAAATCAGACCTTGGAACAAGCATTATTTTGATATTGCCAAATTAGTTACGTATAATGTTTTTATAAATTGTGGCACCACCGCTCACGCAGCCCGCCAAAAGAATTGGAGGCTCCGAATCTTTTGCCTCCAGACGCACGTCTTTCAAGGTCACACAAGCAGGAAGTGACGTCACGGTGACGTCACGTTGGCAAGACGGACGTAGCAAATACGGGAATTGTGAACCCCGCATAACTTTGGTCATACGCTTATATGGAAGACACATTGCCAAAGGAAAGGTTCCTGACATTCATGGACAATCGAGGTCACACTGGTGCCGAATTTTTTTTTTTTTTTTTTTTTTTTTTTTTTTTTTTTTTTTTTTTTTTTTTTTTTTTTTTTTTTTTTTTTTTTTTTTTTTTTTTTTTTACATTTGTGCCTATAGGCGCCTGTAGGCAGTGGTGACCCAGGGGTCGGAAAGGTGGGCTCTGGAGGTTCACTTGAGGGCCCCGGATGGGTTGGTCCTCGCCCGTGGTGGCGAAGGCGACGGTATTCCAAGAATCATAGTTAAGAACGTTATCATAGCTGGACAAATGGCCTTTTAGTCACACTGGCTGGTGAATCTAAAATTTGGAGGGACTGTCACAAACCGCGCGGGAGGCTAGGCCTCGGCTAAAGAGTGGGTTCACCGGTTCCCT
>JACEEZ010002337.1:0-55000 GCA_016584305.1 Chionoecetes opilio
GTGTCCTGGCACCCAAAATTCACCCCAAAAATTATTATTTCCTTGCCTCACCATTGCCAATCCAAAGACATCCCCTTGGAGGGGTAACCCCGAAGGGCATGATACTTCGTTGCAGAGGAGGTCGGTGGCAGTCGTTCAGGTGTAATAAAGTTTTTGGCGGAACCAACTTTCGGCAGAGACTAGAATACCTCATTGCAGACAAATTGTCTCCAGGTTTGCCCCCGAACAATGCCACCATCGCTTTACACCCAGCGTCTTCAATCTCAGCTATGTTTTTCTTAGGTGTGGAAAAACATCTTAGCAAGCTATTGAAGACAGAGTCTCCCTTCAAAACCTGTTTTTAGAGCGAGTTTTTTTCCATTCCAAAAACCGGGAAGTGGTATCGCATCCCGTGAATGCATGCAGGAACAGAAACTGCTGCAGACATCTTTTCCCAAGCAACTTCTTCATAACCTTAATGTCTTTATACTGTTGCAGGACTCCCTTTACCCGAGAAAGAAATAAAGCTTGTTGCCATCGCTGGTTGACGCGTGATGAAGTAAAACACCAATAGATCTGTATCTTCGCCAATGAGACTATTTCCTTTTGTGGATGACATTGACACTGCTGCCTTAACAATCTCCACATCGCATCCCCCTCTGATTGTATTACGTTGCAACCTCTGTCCTTCATGCTTTGTGAAATCAGATTGATAAGAGATGTTTGTTCTCCACATTAGAAAGGAAATCCTCCTTTTTCCCGACAAATTTCGTTCCTTCCCCCAATGTTCACTTTGTTACTTGTTCGATTTTTGCGCCGTCTCTGATGGGTAATGCCTTAGTGTTTGGTCCTCCAATGTAACCATCAAATACTATCGTAGCCTTACCATAGTGTTTTACTGTGAAAGATGCATAGTCGTCAGCGCTTACTGAAGTGCTAAAAGTGCTTACTTAAATGTGTAGCCCAAGTCTTTCCGCATCCAATGATACCCATATCATCGCCCTACGTCAAAAAACTCAAGGAGGAGTAGGGTTTGGAAACCCCCCCCTAAAAAACACGTTTCTATCCGTAATTAGTTTTCTATGAGGAAAATCAATTTTTTTCATGAACAAAAAGTTCTTAGAATTAACTTTTACGTATATATACCAACTTTCCACGTTTGTAGGTTCAATAACAAAAAATATTTTCCCGATAGGGGAAACGATCCCCTTAAATTTTTAGCTTTGGCGGCCATATTCTTTGACGTCACATTTGGACCCTTTGTGGTAATCATATTTTGGTAAATTTTAGTATGTTTTCCCTACATGTAATACTACCAAAAAAAACAATAAAACGCTTTCTTGGAATTGTTCTGGGGGAAAGGTTTTTTTTTTCGTTATTTTGGACGGATTTAAAAGGGGGCCCGTCCCGGGTTGTTTTTTTCTCGGGTTTGGGGGGGGTGGGGGAAGGTGAAACCTCGGGCTTTTTTGTTTCGCTGGTGTTGTTGGGGGCAAGTTTGCCCGCCCCGGGCTTTTGGGTTTTTTGGTTTGGGGGTGCGGGGGAAAGGGGTGACGCCCCGGGTGTTTTTTCCCTCTGGTGGGGGGGTTTGCTGACAAGGTGGACGCGGGGCTGTTTTTTTTTTGGGTTTTGGTGGTGCGGGGGCCCAAGGGACGCCCCCGGGGCTGTTTTTTTTTGGTTTTGGTGGTGGGGGGCCAAGGGGGAGGGCCCCGGGGGCTGTTTTTTCTCTCCCGGGGTTTGGTTGGGCAAGGGACGCCCCGGGCTGTTGTTTTCTGGTTTTTGGTGCGGGGCTGGTGACGCCCCGGGCGGTTGTTTCTTTGGGGGGTGGTGGGGCAAGGTGACGAAAGGGCTGTTTTTTTCTCTGGTGTTGAGATGGGGGGAAAGGGGAAAGCGCCGGGCGTTGTTTTTGGGGGGTTTTGGGCGGGCAAGGTGACGCGCCGGGCTGTTTTTTATGTTCGGTGGGGGTTTGGGGCAAGGGGAAAGCGCCGGGCGGTTGTTTTTTTGGTGTGGGGGGGGCGGGAAGGGCCCGCAAGGGTTTTGTTTCTGTTCGGTGGTGGTGGGGGGCAAGGGACGGGGGTGTTGTTTTTGGGTTTGGGGGGTTTGCGGGGGAAAAGGTGACGCGCCGGGCTTTGTTTCTTGCTTTTGGTGGTGGGGAAAGGTGAGGGCCCCCGGGTTTGTTTTCTGGTGTGGTGGTGGGGTAAGGGGGACGCCCCGGGGGTTTTTTTTTCTTGGTGGGGGGTGATTGGGGCAAGGTGCCCGCGGGGTTTGTTACTCGGGTTTGTTTGGGCGGGGGACAAGGGACGCGCCCGGGTTATTGTTTTTTTTGCTATGGGGTTGGGGCCCAAGGTGACGCCCCGGGTGTTTTTTTCCCCTGGGGGTGACGGTGGGGGCAAGGTAAACGCCCCCGGGCTGTTGTTTCTTGGTTTTGTGGTGCGGGCAAGGTGACGCGCCGGGCTGTTGTTCCTCTTTTGTGGTGGGCGGGAAAGGGGGGACGGGGGTTGTTTCTCTGGTGTGGTGGTCCCAGGAAAGGGTGACGCTCCGGCTGTTTTTTCTCTGCTGTGGTGGGGGGGGGGAAACAAGGTGACGCCCCCGGGGTTGTTGTTTTTTCTGCTGTGGTTTTTGGGGGGGTAAAGGTGACGCCCCCGGGTGTTGTTTCTCTGTGGGGTTTTGGGGCGGGGGGCAAGGGGGACGGCCGGGCTGTTGTTTCTCGGGCGGGGTTTGTGCGGGGGGCAAGGTGACGCCCCGGGGCCCTGTTGTTTCTCTGCTGTGGTTTGGGGGGGGAAAGGTTTGACGCCCCGGGCTGTTGTTTCTTTTGCTGGGGTTGTGCGGGGGGCAAGGTGACGCGCGGGCGGTTGTTTCTCTGGTGGGGTTTGTGCGGGGGGCAAAGGGACGCCCCGGGGGCTTTTGTTTCTCTGGTGGGGTGGGGGTCGGGCAAGGTGACGCGCCGGGCTGTTGTTTTTTGGGTGGGGGGGTGGGGGGGGCAAGGGGGACGCCCCGGGCTGTTTTTTCTTTTCTGTGGTTGTGCGGGGGGAAAGGTTTGACGCCCCGGGCTGTTGTTTTCTGGTGTGGTGGTGTGGCAAGGTGACGCGCCGGGCTTTTTGTTTCTTGTGGGGTTTGTGGGGGGTCAAGGTGACGCCCCGGGCGGGTTGTTTCTTTTGCGGGGTTTGTGCGGGGGAAAAGGGTTTGCCCGCCCCCGGGGGCTTTGTTTCTCTGTTTGGGGTTTTGGTGCGGGGGGGAAGGGTGACGCCCCGGGGCTTTTGGTTTCTTGGTGTGGTGGTGCTGGAAAGGTGCCCGGCGGGCGGGTTGTTTCTCTGCTGTGGTTGTGGGGGGGCAAGGTGACGCCCCGGGTTTTTTTTCTCTGGTGTGGTGGTGTGGAAAAGGGGGAAAAACCCCCCCCCCCCCCACCCACCCCCAAACCAACCACCACCACCAAAAACCCCCCTCTACCGGGGGCGGCAGAAAGTTAAGTGACTTAAAATTTTTTCTAGGGTTTTTATTCCCCCGTGTGTTCTTAGCCAAAGCAAAAATTATAATGTAATAATATTAATAATAATTTTATTCCCCACTCGAAGGTTTTACAAGAAAAAAAACAACAAAAGAAAATATTACGAGGGAAAAGAAAATTAAGTTTTAAAAAAAAACCCTTGATAATAGCTAGAGGGTCTCATAATACTATAAAAACTACCAAAAATAATATAGGGCGCAATATAGAGACGCAGGGAAGGGGGGATCTGATAGAAGTTGTTTAAATGGATAAAGGGATAATTTAAAGGCGGGTGTAGGGAAAAAAATTCTCCGCTAGTAAAACCCGGGTTTGAACAAGAAGTAACGGATTTTAAGCTGGAAAAGGTAGATTTAAAAAAAAAAATAGGGGGGAAAAAATGGTTCACAAAAAAGGGTGGGGAAATGTTTAAAGGTCAGTAGCAGTAGGCGACAAAACCGGGGGGTTGGCCCGGGATCAAATTAAAGGGGGGGGAGAATGCTAAAGTGTTTTTTTGGGGAAAGGGATAAATGCCTAGAGTAGAAAACATGTGAAAGCATTGTGGCAAAATGGCGCTTTAAAGGGAGTTTCCCCTTTTCCCCAAAATGTATTTTTATATAATTATATAAATATACAATTTCAATAATTTTTAAAAAAAAATCTTTTTCAGGTGTCGATTTTATCGGGGGAGAGACGGACCCGACGATCGGGCTAAGGGGACGTTGGAGGAAACCCCGAGGAGAAAACCCCGCCGGAAGGGCCCGCCCGGCCCCCAGGGCGTGCGTTCAGGAAATCGGGTTTTTGGAGTGGGGAGGTAAATAGCAGCCGACTACCTCCGAAGCTATTGTTGAAGGGTGGGGGATGTAGAGAAGAATCCCGGGGCCAGAATCCCGGGGGTCTGGGGGGCTGTGGAACTTCAAAAGTAGGAGGGCCCGGAAGGCCGTTAACATGGGGAAAAGCCACGGGGGACCCGCCAAGAAACTGTGCATCATACACCAGGCAGTATCCGACGGAGATGAACATTTTTTTCAGTCCTCAAAGCCCTGCTCCTGGTTAACCTTACTTGAAGCCGCCAAAGTCAGGAACCATGTCCCCATCTAGACGTTTCAAAAACGCTTCAGGACAAAGAAGTTCCAATTATATTCTATCATCGAAAATGTAGAAAGCATGTTCACCATGAAAAGAGACTTGGAAACTCTGAAAAGAAAGCAGGTGAAAGTAGTAGTGATCTACCCGGTAGTAGTGACTGTCCTCCAAAAAAGTCTTCCAGAACATCAACACATGAATCAAGAGTTTATGCTCCGATCTGCGTATTCTGTAGCAAGGTCAAGTTCAAAAAGCACTCCAATACACGTGAAACACTTACGCTAGCTTCACAACTGAGAGTAGATCAAACACTAAGAGGGAGTGCCGTCAGAATGCAGACGGCAGGATGATAGCACTAACCAGTAGAGACATTGTTTCCGCAGAGGCACACTACCCCGCTTCATGCTATAAAGGAATTACACTAGGAACAAAGAGGACAGCAATGAGAATGAAGAAGAGAAAGTAACAGATGAATTTATACTGTATCACAAGGTTGAAGGAGAAGCTTACCAAGAACTTTTCGAATACATCAGAGAAGATATTATCCCCAACAAGAGGATTATACCAGTCACCTCCTGACCACAAAAATTGGGGAATCATTAATGTTGTCTGGTGAGTTAAACTTCTGAAGGATTCAACAAAGAAGAATTGCACAAAAGACTGAAACCGGGTTTGGGGGGTTGCGTAAAAATTTTTTCCGAGGGAAAAGGGGGAAAGTTTTTTGGGGGGTTTCCCCTTTGGGGTTGTGTCTCTTTAAAGGTTTGTTTTGGTTTTGGGGGAAAAATCAAATCTACATAGGGGGGCTAAACTTTGGAAAGGCAAAGTCTAGGGGGGATATCAAAAAGATCTAGGAACCCAAAACTTGTAAATATCCGAACGGCCATCAAGAAGGACATGATTTTATACAATAATAAATATAAAATTAAAAATTAAAGGGCCTATAAAAGTTCCCCACCCCAAAATCCCTTTTAAAAAATTTTTTTTTCTAACTCTAGGCATTTATACCTTCAAAAAAAACACTCTTACATTCTCCCCCCAAAATTTTAAAAAACCGGGTTGAGAAAAAATTTTGGGGCCCGGGGGCTGACCGATTTAAGGGGGGGAAAAAGTTTATGGAGGGGGGATGAAAGGGGGGATGTAGGTAGTGTTAGGTAACCGGAACAAACCACGGGGTGGGGGTCCCCACCTCTTGTACTTCCTTGTGTTTTTTATGTTTCTTTTTGGGCCCTTTATGGTTTTCCCATTACCGGGAGTTTTAAAGTGGAAAGCTGGGGTTTATTTTTAAAGGTTTTATTTCCTCAAACCCCAGACCTCACCTGGGCTATGTTATTTATTCCTTAGTTTTTATGTTCTTATGTTCTTCTTATTTTTTTACGGGCCGAAAAGCCCCCTCCGGGCAAAATTTTTGGCAAACTCCGGGGGAGGCTATTGGGTGGGCCTTCCCCACCACCTGTTTTTGAGGGGGCCTTGGGCCCCCAAAAACATGGACTCTCCAGATAGCCCCTTCAAAAATTTCCGGGGAAACATGGATTAGAAAGGTACATTTTTCCCCCCACCCATTCACTCACCCATTCCCCATCACCCCCCCCAAAAACCCTTCCCCTCCCCCTTTACCCAAAACCCCCCCCCCTATTAAACTCCCCATTACCCATCCCCCCCCCCCCCATTCACTCACCCATTACCCACCCACCCCCCCACCCATTCCCTAAACCCATTCCCCATCACCCCCACCCATTCACCCCACCCTTCCCATCCCCCCCCAAACCCTTTCCCCACCCATTCCCTCACCCCCCCCCTATTCACTCACCCATTCCTCCTCACCCCCCACCCATTCACTCCCCCTTAAACCCATCACCCCCCCCCCTTTTCACTCCCCCAAATTCCCATCCCCCCCCCACCCATTCACTCACCCATTTCCCATCACCCCCCACCCTTTTCACTCAACCCTTCCCCATCCCCCCCCAACCTTTTCACTAAACCCTTCCCCATCACCCCCCCCCCCTTTCCCATTTCCCCCCTTACCCATCACCACACACCCATTCACTCACCCAATACCCATCACCCCCCCCCCCTTTTCCACTCACCCTTTCCCCATAAAACCCCCCCCCCATTTCCCTCACCCATTCCCCTCACCACACCCCATTCCCTTTCACCCATTACCCATCCCCCCCACCTTTTCCCCTCCCATCCCCCCATCACCCCCAAACCCTAACCCCCCCCATTCACCCCCCTCCCCCAAACCACCCAACCCATCACCCCACCATTCATCCCCCTTTACCCATCCCCCTACATCAAGCTTCCTCAATTTCCGAAACCCATTTTGTTTTCAAAATTCTCGAATGGGCTCCCCAAAAAAAAAAAAAAAAAAAAAAAAGTGATGGGAAATCATTCAAAAAGGGGGGCCTTATGATTCCCCCGGGGTCAACCCGGTTCCCAAAAATTTTGCCATTGAGGTTTTTTGCCCCCCGGGGGGCGGAACCTATACCCCCACAAAACACACCCAGACAGACACACTTTGTTTTTATTAATAAAGATAGAAGATAAAAATAGTAGAAGATAGAAGAAAGATATACCCCCATCCCCTCCGCCTCTAGCAAAACACAACCCCCCGTTTTTCCCCCCAAGCCAGCCCGGGACCCCCCTTCCCCCAAAAAAGACGTGAAAATGGGGAAAAAATTTTAAAAAGGAAGTTGGAGAAAGGAAAAACAAAAAAACAGTGAAAAAAGAAAATGTGTGAAAATAGTGAGACCCTTTAAAGGGGCAGTAAAAACTTAGAGAAATTTTAAAAAGAAATGAAATGAAGTTGTGAGACAATTTTTAAAAAAAGTTAGAGGAAAAAGAGAAACAGGGTAATTTTTAAAAAGAGATCCATAGTACCTTACCAGGGAAAAAAATTAAAATAGGGAGGGAAAATTGAACCCCTTTAAAGCCCCGGGTCCTTTTCCCCTTTGGGTATAAAAAATTGTCCCGTTGTCGAGCCATTAAAAATTCGAGGGCCTAACTTAAAATACCTAATGAGGGGAGTGGCCAAAGGGAAATAAAAAAGGGCATAGCTATAAAACATTTCTTGGAGTCACTAAAAGGTCTAATGGGGCCCCCCCAAAATTTAAAAATGGAAATTACGTTCTTTTTTCTCAAAAAGGGGTTAAAACAAGTTTGAGGGAAAGTTTAATGCAAATGAGTGAACCCTTTAACTTATAAAAAAAAAATAACTTAGTTTAAAAAAAAAATTTTTGAAAAAAGAAATTATACTTTAAAAAAAACTTAAAATTAGGGAAAAAAACCCTTAAAACCCCTTTTTAGAAAAAAAAAAAAATTTTCTTAGGGAAAAAAACCTTTTTTAAAATTAGTGGAAAAAAAAATTAAAATTTGTTTAAAAACAAAAATTTTAAAATTAGGGAAAAAAAACCCTTTGTGAGGGGAAAAAAACTTAAAAAATAGTGGGGGAAAAAAAAATTAAAACCCTTTTGAAAAAACCCTTTCTTAATTTAGGGAAAAAACTTAAACCCTTTGTGGGAACAAAAATTAAAATTAGGGGGAAAAAAAAAAGAAATTTTCCCCAAAAAAAAACCCTTAAAAATTTATGAAAAAAAGGGAAAATGAAAAAAACCTAAAACGTTTTTGGAAAAAAAAAATTAAAAATTAGGGGGAAAAAAAAGGCTTTTGTGAAAAAAAAATTTCTTTGTGAGAAAAAAAAAAAAAAGTGGGAAAAAAAAATGAAAAAAAATTAAACTTTTGTGAGAAAAAATTTTTTAAAAATTTGTGGAAAAAAAAAAATTAAACTTAGTGAGAAAAAAAACCGGGCTAGTGAAAGAGAGAAAAAAAGAAGCAAAAATTAAAGAAGAAAAAAATCCGTTAAAATTTTTGGGGCACCCCCGCACCCCTAACCCATCTCCCCCACATAGGTCCGCCCGACCGAACTGTACGGGAAAAACCCCACGGAAAATACATAGCTTGGGTTTGTAAAGTTTAAAAAAGAATAAATTAATTTATTAACGTTCCCTTTTAGGGAGCTTAAAATTTTCCAAATTTAAAAAAAAACTCTTCAAAATATAAACTGTTCTCCCACTTTTAAACGTTTGCACGTGTATGTTCGTGTGGGGTTGGGGACGTAAATTTTTTGCGAGCAAGGCCCTTTTTTTATGGGGGGGAGGGGTTTTGGGCGGGGTGTGTATGCCTATCACCACCCCCCAAAAAACCCAAATTCAACCCAAAAAGGGAAATGCGAGTTAAAAATTTTGTTTTTTGGGGTATTTCTTCCCTTTTCCCTTCCCCAACACACACCACCACACAAAAACCCCCCACACACCACACACACACAACACACACAACACACACACACAACCACAAACACACCCCCTTTAAACAAAAACACAAAACACACACAACACAACACACACACACCCAAAACCCCACACACACACACACACACACACAACCACACACAAAACACACACACACACACACACACACCCCACACACACACACCCCACACACACAAGGGGGCACACACACAACACACCACACACACCACACACACACACAACAACACACACACACACACAAAACACACCCCCAAACACACAACAACCCCCCACACACCCCAACACACACACACACACACACCCCACACCCCACACACAAACAAAAAACACCCACCAAAAACACACCACACACACCACACACCCAAAACACACACAACCCCAACACACCCCAAACCAACACACACACCCCCGACCAAACAAAAAACACACACACAAAAACACACACACACACCACACACCCACACGAGTTCATTCAAAGCAATATACACACACACACACACACACACACACCACACACACACACACACACACACACCCCCAAACACAACACAGCCCACACACACACACACACACACACACACACCACACACACACACGATTCATTCAAGCATTACAAAACACACACACACACACACACACACACACACACACACACACACACACTCCACCACACACACACACACACACACACACACACACCCACACACACACACAACACACACACCCATATGTGCCCATGGTTGGACATCCGAGACGTGACCGTACCCTAGCAGCCGCGAGGCATATGTACCTATTTTTGGCCCACGATGCGGGTGGACATTGAAGAATATGTTGCCAGGTGTGTACCTTGTGCCCAACATAAAAGGATGACTCCAGGACCCGCTCCTATAGTAGAATACCCACCACCTGAGCAACCATGGGACTAATTAGTTCTATATATAGATCTTTTACAATTACCCAATGGTCATCATGGCTCGCAATATCTTTTGATGTGTGTAGGCCACTTTTCAAGGTTTGTTGTCCTTGCACCTATGAAGAATAAAACGGCTGCGACTGTAGCCCATGCATTAATTACTCATATTTTCTGCCCTTATTCCACACGAAGAGTATTACTCAGTGATAATGGCGCAAAAGTTCCGTAATGCATTGCTTGCGGAGATTTGTACAATTTACAATATTAAGCAGACTTTCGTGGTCGCATACCATCCATACTCGAATGGGCTGGCGAAGCGCCTTAACAGGAAGATCCTTGACGCGTTGCGACCTGCCATAAGTAATTTGCACGACAATGGGAAGATTGGATATACGTACGTGGAGGCTTGCATTAATAGCTCAGTTTGCGAGTCCACGGGTAAGTCTCATCACTACATATTTTATGGTGCGGATAAACGGATAGGACCTATTGGCCAGGCCAAGTAAACATGTGCATAACATAGATCTTGATCAGCATTTGCATGTCTTTGCTAATTTACACAATAGGGTCAGGGAAAGGCTACAAGCTTCTCGTGCCGAGATGATGGCGCAGCAACATAAGCGTGCAGTTCCTGTTTCTATACGAATTGGCGATACCGTTCAAACTCCAAGTTGGAATTCCAAGTTGGCGCCGAAATTCTTTGGCCCTCACTATTTGCTAAATGTGCTTACCTACCTTCATGCACTTCCACTAACCCAATTGCCACTAATGCCATGCACGGCTTTAATCTGCGACCCCGAGTCTAACTACTTTTCTTTCACATCATGCTATGTGAAATGCATGTATTGCATGTTATTTTCATTATAGATCTACGGAAGGATCGACTGATCTTCATGAAGCTAACCTTGTTGCATGCCAACCATGATTATAGGCTCCATTCCTTTGCATGCCCAAACCAAGCGAGACCTTGTCAATGCTTTCGGTAGGGTGTCGCAGTTCTTACTTATTTGGGACAGCTATGGATGAACATGTGCAGGACTTGCGGGAGAACTGTAATCGACTGGTTACTATTTTGGCTGCTAACCAAAGGGTTTATTAACTTTAACAGTAGAAGGTTGGAAATTCTAGAAATTGATCTCTGACACCTTTTGAATACCTTTCGCCTTTACATTATAACAGGTCAACCAGCTTACACAGAGAGTGCTGCACAGTGCAACTGTGCGTTTAGATGCTCTTAACTGAATTAACTTACCTTGACCAGACTTTACTAGTTTTTGAATCCTCAGTCAATGTGGTCGTTTCCAACAATGCGGCGCTTAGCCAAACATGGTAGATGCAGCAAGTGGGAGAATAACAGTGAGTCTTTTTCCTGTGGAGGATTTCTTACATACACTAAACATTGGTCAAGATGAATTCAATTTGCAACCCTTGTTCAGACAGGATACTATTCAGCACTAATATCTGGTCTTGTAAGCAACGTTTACCATGGATGTTATGTGATGCGGGGGGAAGGGGGTCTTCTTTCTTCTACTTGCTTCTTTCTTCTTATCTTCTCTCTTCTGCTTACTCTTTCTTGCTGTTGTGATATTCTGAGGGGGAATCCTGAAGGGACAGTCTAGATCAAGGGGGTGCTATAATATGCCCTCATTTGCCCTGTCAACAGAGACTAGCATGTGGCCGTATGATGGAGCCACGTAATGCCTCCATGAGGAATCAACCGGACCCGACAGAGGCTTTACATTGCCCTGGGCCACAGTTACCTTTAGAAATCCCCTCAGTATGTCCTTCCAACAGACATATGACTCAGGCTGGTAATCATAATTCGGAAATAAATCATTTCCTTTTTCCTTGCCCCAGCGAGGATTCGAACCGTCGCTATCACCAGATTTGCACCCAACTTGGCCTCAACCGACTAGGCCAAGAGATATTAACTATTTAGCTTAGTGGTTCCGGTGGTATTTATGTGCTTTGCAGTTATTGTAGTGCATATCCCCTTTAAGTCATCAGATATTTTTGAGACCTATCCGGTGGAACCTTTTAATTTTTCTGTTAATCAGACATTTATAAAACTGTACTTACGTACTATCAACTCTAGATTTAGGCGCTCAGGATCTGTCTCTATGCATCTGGCCGACTAGGGGATTTATTTACCGCTTCACTATTTGACTTCCTTCCTATTTCAGGTGGTATATGTGAATTTAACATTTTTAAAGGTAGTCCAGCTGACGCATTTTTAGTCCGTATAAACACTTGATTCTTCAAATAATTTGTCATCAAGCGTTTCATGGATATATATATATATATATGATTTTTTTTGAACGAGCATCATGTGGCCGTTGTTTGCCCTTACGGAACTTCCTATCAACGGGTTTTTGGTCACTATGCAATGTTGGTTTTTGTTAGGCTTCCATGAATCTTTTACAAAAACTTCTCCACTCGATTGTTTCCGCTCAAATCTCTTCAGAGTTTAACATTTTTTAGAATATCTTTTGTTACTTTTCTGAACTCAAGTTCTCTGACCAGTCGCAGTTTGCCGCGGCTCTGGAGAACGCCTTGCCTGATTACCTGAACCCCATTGTTTTCTATCCTAGTGTACTAATTCCTCATTTTAATATACTGTTTTGTCAAGTGAGCTATCAAGTTGTGCAAGCATCTTTCACGTAAAAAAGCTCATTCTTCACAGGTCTAACAGGTATTACACATTTTTGTAACATGGTTAGGTATATTTTATTATGCTCTATGGGCGCGCCAGGCGCGTGACCGAGCGATGTTAAGGCATAGGTTTGGGTATGATAGGTATCGGTGTGGCACATTGTATTATCGGCTTTATCCAGTTGCATTATTTCTGGGTCAGCGATTGTTGAGAAGCCGGTAGCGTTGTTGAGAGGTCAATTAGTTTAATTCCTTCTCATATAAATAAATGGTAACACAATAGATATGTGTTACCCGTGTTACCATGTGTTACTTGCTCATTTCTATACACATTTAATCAGGGCAGAGGTAATTTATATAAACTAGTAATTGACACTTGCATGACACAGAAGGGAGCGGCGGCTTCATCGCCGGCAGAGCGGTGATAAGCAGTGTCAGGGTAGGAGGGACGGAGATTGGTTCAGGGTTTCCTGCCATTTCGTCACGAACTATATAAATTTATAATATCTGTTTAGATTTACACAATTATGCTACCTCAATTACCCTAGCGTCTCTCTTCATCCTCACGAAACCACACATTATTTTTCCAGCGTATACAGTGACTGAAACGTGTGTTTAAGGAACTTAATCGTCCCCGGCAACTCAGGGTGAGTATGTGAGTAGATTTACTCACGAAAAGGAATAACCAGAACATCTTGTCCTGTATTACATCCTTTGATTCCAATTATTTGGCACCTTAACCATCTACATTTGAATACAGTATTTCTATGTTACTATCTAAGTACTTTATTACTGTTTGGTCATCATTTAAAATTGCCTTTCTTGTTAAAGTACCACATTTTAAAACGCTATTTCCTCATATAAAGTTATATCTCCTCTGGTCTTTGTTTATCTTCTTCGTTTCTTCACATTTTTCAAGAATTCACTATCATCTTTGTTTAGATATCTTTTTATCTATATATCAATGTCTTCATCTGATTATATGAATTATGCATTTCATATCATTGCTTCCATTATCGTTTGGTTCTGAAAAGTTACCATTATTGACCTTTGTTAGCCACATTTATATTTACCAACTCTATGAAACATTTTTTTCTGTTACTCTTTGTGTCACCTTATTTAAGATCCTCATGAAAGTGTTCATTTAGATTTTATCTTGTACAACACATTTATTATTTAATTTGTTATGCCCACAATTATTTAATAATCCTCATGTTCACTGTGTCTCTCAACAGTCTATTAGTCATACTAACATTTTTTTAACTTCTTATCTATCAGTTCATTCCTTGATTTCATGGGGGTTTGCCAGTACTTGTGCAAAAATTGTTGCTCTTATTCAACTATACAAACCCTATCAACAGATGTTTCAAAGTCCTCATTTTTATCTAAAATCTTATTGGCTCTTACATAGCTTCTTCATCCTCATTTGATTTTTCTAGCATGTGTGCGTGTGTGCGTGTGTGCGTGTGTGCGAGTTTGCGTGTGTTTGTGCGTTGTGTGCATGCGTTTGTGTGCGTGTATGTGCGTGTATGCGCGTATGCGTGCGTGTGCGAGTGTGTATTCATCTAGTTGTATTCATCTAGTTGTATTTTACAGGGCCAGAGCAACGCTCGTATGGCCCCGTCTCCATATCAACATTTTTATCATTCATCCTTAGTGCTTAGTTTTGACCGAAGCCACCACCCCGGAGAGCAGGTTACAAACCCTGGCTAACACCCGGTACCCATTCACTGCTGGGTGGACAGGGGATCGGGTTTTAAGGAAACAGCCCATATGTTTCCGCTCCGCCCGGGGATCGAACCCGGGACTTCTCGGTTGTGAACCGAGCGTGCTGTGCGTGTGTGTGTGTGTGTGTGTGTGTGTGTGCGTGTATGTGTGTGTGTGTGTGTGTGTGTGTGTGTGTGTGTGTGTGTGTGTGTGTGTGTGTGTGTGTGTGCGTGTGTGCGCGGTTTTTTTTTTTTTTTTTTTTTTTATCTATGCCTATAGCGCCTGTAGGCAGTAACCTCCAGGGCTCGGATTGTAGGCCCTGGAGGTTCACTTGAGGGCTGTGATGGTTGGCCCTCGCCCGTGGTGGCGCAGGCAGGATTTTTATAGTGACGCCTATGATTAAAGGTTCATGCCGTCCCCCTGTGTTATCCGATACACTCGCAATCGAAGGTAAAGTTATTGGGCAGCATGTGGGTGTTCTGAGGTCATTTGACTGTGCAGAAAGATTTTAAGTGTGCGTGCGTGTGCATGGAGAGACATTTAACATCACATTTATGTTGAAATTACTTTGTACATTAATGACTTTGATATTTGGTGAGATCAATATTACAATGAATAAGTAATGAATGACACGCCATATTTTTCAACATTTGTAATGTTTTCTTATTTTACAATAAAGTTTGAACTTACTGACCTACAATACATCATTCAATGCTTATTTTCAAATGTTGATATTAGAACATCATTTACTTTGGTTTGTCTTTCAGATAGAGACGTGCCCTCCACACAATCCTTGGGAGACTCTTACCATGCCAATGGTGGAGAATTAGCGATGCCCGTACATAACATAAGAACTCACCTTGGAGATTTAAAAAAAAAATACGTTAGAGCCTATAGCGCCTTTAGGCTTTTTATATTTCTTGAGGGTTCAAGTTGTTTGGCACTCTATGGTGTATCATGGCTCAATGGAGAGCTATGATAGTTGGCCTTCGACCGTAGTGGTGAACATGCTGGATTTTTTTTAAACACCTGCGATGATTTGAGGCTCATGCCGCCCTCTGGTGTTCTCCGCCTTACTCGCAGTCGAAGGTTATGTTGATGGGCAGCATGAGGGTATTTTAGATCATGCAAAGAAGGAAAAAAAGAGTTGATCCGGGCGACTCTTGAACTCGGGATCTTTAGCTCACCACTTCCAGACTATAACGATCCGGCCAACCCCTTCCCTGCCCACCCCTACTGCTTCCACTTCTACCTCGGACCCTCTTCCATCACCCGCACCAGACACCTCAAAGTGGACATGCCCCCGTTGTCATGAACCCGGAGTCAACGTCTGGCATGGCTGTGTCACACGTGCACGCCCCGCCCCCTCCTTCCCTGCCTACGCGTCGCCTCACGCTCCACCACCACCCCGGCCGCGACCAGGTGCCACCACATCATCTCCAGCTTCTCCCCCTCCTGATTCTGCACAAGTCCTTGCCCTTCGTGTGGCCGTTGCCTCTCTGACGTCACGGTGCGCTGCGTTCGCAGCACGTTTTGATGCGCTTGAGGCAAGCGTCGCCAGTATAGCCACTCAGTACGCCACGGTACCTGGAACTGTCGCCGATAGGAACTGTCGCCGATATCGGCGACTGTTCCAATTTCTCACGTCGGCGGGAGTTCCAATTGTCGGCGACAGTTCTAGTTCTTGATCTTGATATTACAGTACCCAATATATCATTTAATAAGCTTTTAATCATGTTTCTGCATTCAGGGATTACATACCAGCAATAACTTGAACTATCAAAGGCTTTCAGTGGGAGAAATATACTTGTAAAGTTGTCAACACCCTTCTCCTGACTCCGCCCCCTTGGAGACTTGACCTGGCGCAGCATCGCAAGCGACGCAAGGCGATCGCAATAGTACGGCCCTAGGTGTCTTGAAGACACCTTCACCTCCCTCTCCTTACTTGTTTCCTTCTCTCATTCCATCCTTTCCTCCTCTATTTAATCATTGATCGAGACAGACACATAGGAGCAACGAACATATATATATGAGCTTCCAGCAATTACTTGAACTATCAAAGGCTTTCAAGGGAGAAATATAACATGTAAAGTTTCTCACCCTACAGCTGACGCTGCCTCCTTAGAGATTAGCGCGGAAGAATATTTAGAATATTGTTCCCGCCCATTCCCCCCCACTGGGAGAGTCCCCGGGGACTGTCCTCCCACCGTCGTTGTTGCCCAAAAGAAAAAAACGAGTAGCGAAATTTGAAAACCGTATATACTTGCAGATACAATTCAAAAAACAATGCTGAAACAGGGTAGATTATACAGTTATATAAACTACTGTGTATCATCTTCAGTGGCACATACAAATCAATAGAGATGCTATAATTCGTAATATATGGCGCCTGGCGACATTAGTGCAGGTGGCGCCTTTAGTGTTATCTACGGTAATAGTACGTATTTATTTAATTTGAGTTTATTTATGTAATCATGATAAATGCTTGGGGGTCGATAACCGAACTGGATTTCTGAAGGGGTCTGTGTATGTGTGGGGTGTGTATCATCTACCGTAGATAACAGTAAAGTCGCCACCTGCAGTGATGTCGCCAGGCGCCAAATATTACGAATTATAGCATCACTACTGATTTCATGTGCCACTGAGATGATACACAATAGTTTATATCATGACTGTATAATCTACCCTGTTTCAGCGTTGTTTTATGCTTTGTAGCTGCAAGTATAGACGGTTTCAAATTTCGCTACGCATTTTTTTTTCGGGCGACGACGACAGCGGTAGGACACTCAGTAAATAAACACTAGATGGCGACTCTACTGTTGATAGCCACTTTGTAGATATTTTTGTAATTTGTTCATTTATAGCCATAATATGACACAGATGAAGACACAAAATGACACAGACTCTCTAGATAGCCCCTTCTAACTTTCCTGAAATCATGGATGTAGAAATGTAAGTATTAAACGCCACCACACGTCTGTAAACAGAAAAACAAGTTGTCCTGGCGACTTAACTGTTATCTACGGTAGTATTCATCTAGTATTTTACAGGGCCAGAGCGATGCTCGTATGGCCCCGTCTCCATATCACATTTTTATCATTCGTCCTTAGTGGTTAGTTTTTGGCCGAAGCCAGCACCCCGGAGAGCAGGTCACAAACCTCGGTTAAAACCCGGTACCCATTCACTGCTGGGTGGACAGGGGCTCGGGTTTTAAGGAAACATGATTTAAGGAATCTTTCCGCTCCACCCGGGGATCGAACCCGGGACTTCTCGGTAGTGAACGAACCGAGTGTGTGTGTATCTCTCTTTTCTCTCTCTCTCTCTCTCTCTCTCTCTCTCTCTCTCTCTCTCTCTCTCTCTCTCTCTCTCTCTCATCTCTCTCTCCCCTCTCTCTTTTCTCTCTCTCTCTCTCTCTCTCTTTATATATATTTATTTATTTATTTTTAATTATTTTTATATATGAGTTTCCCAGCAATTACTTGAACTATCAAAGGCTTTCAATGGGAGAAATATACATGTAAAGTTGTCTCACCCTACAGCTGACGCGCCTCCTTAAAAATTAGCGCGGAAGAATACTAGACGGTTGACAGCTTCACCTCCCTCTCCTTTTTTCTCCTTCCCTCATTCCGCCCTTTCCTTTATTTCATCTTTTATCGAGACAGAGAAATAGGAGCCACGAACAAATATATTGAGCTTTTCAATGGTTTTCCCATTGTTAAAACTGTCTGCACAATATGCATGTATTGGCATGATATTGGGCGGAAGAATAGTGTAACCCTCCATACTCAGCTGTGCCCCTCTCCAGGTGCACCAGCATCTCATTAATAGATACTTAGCTAGCCCACTTGCCCAGTAGCTACTGTATTTATTATTTTGAGTTTATTTATATAATCATAATAAAAGCTTTGGGGTCGATAAATAATCAAACAGGATTTCCAGAAGGGGTCTGGTGTGTATATATATATATATATATATATATATATATATAATATATATATATATATAATATATATATATATATATATATTAATATATATATATATATAATATATATATATATATATATATATATATATATATATATATAGTATATATATATATATATTATTTATGGGGATTGGCAATATAGCGGGCATTTTGTAACATCTCTTTTTAAGTCATTGGCCGGGCCTTAATGATGTAAATGAAATTGAGTACACACATGCATGAATGGGTGCATGTGAGAGAGAGAGAGAGAGAGAGAGAGAGAGAGAGAGAGGATAGAGAGAGAGAGAGAGAGAGAGAGAGAGAGAGAGAGAGAGAGATTCTATATATCTCATAATCTCAATATCTCATACTTCCCTTCCTCCAGGATCCTCCTCCACTCCTGAATTGAAATGATTTTAGGCTCTCACCTGTATATATATATATATATATATATATAATATATATATATATTATATATATATATATATATATATATATATATATATAATATAATATAGTACAGTTGACCCCCATTCAATTAAAAATTTTGGTGGTCACTGGCATGTAAGTGACTTGCAAGCATCCTCGAAGCGAATATAATTGTTGTCTTCGCAAATAGTGCATAGGGATGAAAGGTGGATGTAGGTAATGACCTACATGTGTTGAAGGAATTACCACGTGTAAGACTATATCGGCCTCTTGTAGTTTCCTTATGTTGTTATAATGTTTTTAGTTGTGGGTGGTCGCCACGCCCCTCCCGATAAGCACTCCTCCGCACCGCTGAACGCAGTATAAAGTAGTGCCAAAAAATTTTCTCTCGATATCAACTTACTAAATAAATCCCAACATCTCACCTAATTAACTTAACCCTTAAAAGGCTATATAGTCCTCACAGGACATTACGATGCGCAGCGCAGGTGATGTTGGGGCAAGTCTAGCATTTCTACAACTTCATTAATGTGCTTCAGTAAACGTCGAGCTGTCATGCCCGCCGTCTCTTGTGTTACTATCAAGGCTTATTACTATATTTACAAGCATTTTTCTTACTATTGAAGGATTATAGTTATTATTACAAGGATCTTTCTTTGTATGAGAGACTTATATGGTATCATTATCTGGCTAGGTAGCTCTCTAGTAAAAGTTTGGATGTGTGAGTAATGAGTGGTAATTAAGGTATAGTGTGGTATAATTATGGTTATATAATGAGTGGTATGATTTGACTCCTTTTTTTCACTAAATTGTCCTATTTCCATGCGGATTCTGTCTTTTATTTATGTCAGATAGTTGGCAACACTGAGTTGGCCACCATTCAATTACAAATTCTGGTGGTCACTGACATCTACAACATTAATGACAGAGGCCAGCAAATCAGAAAAGAATATATTGTTGTCTTTCGAAAAAAGTACTTGGGATGAAAGGTGGATGTAGGTAATGTACATGTGTTGAAGGAACTACCACGTGTACGTCAGACTACCGGCCTCTTGTAGTTTCCTTATGTTCTTGACTCAAGTGGTTGTGGGCACCGGGCGGTAGGTCACGCCCCTCCCCGTTAAACCCCGGGGCCCCATCACCGCCGCTCCACACACTTTGAAGTAGTGCCTAGTTATTCTTTTTGATATCAACTTACTAAATAATACCCCCATCTCATCTAACCCAACCCCTTTTAGCCGACAATCACATATTCAAAATACTAGGAGGAAAGGATGGGGCGGTATAGGAAGATATATTAATTTCCGCCATAAATTCCTCCACACGCCACCATGGCGTGATCTTCTTCTTCTTGGGACCTCTACCGCTGAGTATCGCTTCAAACTAGGCGCATCACTGGCTGAGTTGTACCACAGAAAGCCAGATAAGAGAATATAAGTCTCTCATACAAAGAAAGATCCTTGTAATACTAATTACAATCCAGAAATAGTAAGAAAAATCCTTGTAGAAATAACAGAAATAAGCCTTAGATAGTAAAAAAAAAAAAAAAGAAACGGCAGGCAGGAGAGGCCTCGCGGCGACTGATGGCGCGTCAAGCTGTAGAAATGTCCCATTTTGAAGCACTAGACTTGCCCCGAGCTGGGCTTCGTCTGGTTTGGGACAGACTCTTCATAGAAGACAGTTCCATAAACCCTTTACTCTTCTTTTACATCTATGTCCAAATGGAACTGTCGCCCGAAGAATTTCGCTGCGTCGGCGAGCGTGTTTCCAACAAGGGGGGGTCGGCGACAGTTCCACGTTTTGATGCTTCGGCGACAGTTTCCTATCGGCGACAGTTTCCATAAACTACGCCACCACCGGGTCGCACACCCTTGCTAACTCTTGTGAGTCTCATCAGCCATCCTCTCTTCTGCCCACCCTCAAAGAGAAACTGGATGCTCACACCGTAAGGTTCGGTGATAACTGCTCGCGGAAGCCATTAACACATCGCCACCTCAATGTGGTGCTCCCTCACGTCTTCGTCCCCCGTCTCTTCCCGGAAACTTAAACCCAAATTTCGCCTAGCCCCGGATGCCCGCTTCACGTTATTCTCTTGGAATGCCTGTGGAATCAACTAAGTTGTCCTAAACTTACTTCACTCAGAGCTATGTAGGTCGCCACCCAACCCACATGTTATTTCATTCAAGAAGCTTTTTGTTGTTGTCTTGCCCTGTACCTGGGGTGAGGCTTCCCTCGCTCCCTGGCTATATGGTCTCTTTGTCCTATCAGTCAGAAATGGTCTTGTCAGTTACATCCTTCTTCCGTACCCCATCAACTTTTTTGCGCCGCTCTGCTGATGATGACATGACCTTTCAGCTCTTGAGATCACTAGTGGGTGATGGGAGCTCGATATGTAATGTTTACTCTGCCCAGAAGGATTCCTCTCTCTGCCCTCCCTAAACACTCACAATCATGTCAATGATCTACATTGGGGATTTCAATTCCCGACACTCTGCTCCTCGTGAATCACTCTCCCACTCCCGAATCGGTAATGGGCTTCTCTCCTCGAGTACATCCGCTGCCACCGCCTCACTCACTGGCCTACAGGAGGAGCTACGCACGAAATGTCCCGTGGGGCACTCGGACGCACCATTATACCTTCGCCTGCGTGCATCCAACGTCGAGTGTGTTTCTATAACAACCCTCTTCTCAACCACGTCGCTCTTGGAATCCGGTTTCCCTACCAGCTCGACTTCCCTTTCTCTCATGACGCATCACGTTCACTATTCCCTCCCAAAATATTGCCCTACTTACGTTTCTTACAGTTCCAGCCTTCTCCCCAATTTTGATTTGAACGTCGCTGGACAATTGTATTCCTCCTCCCTAGTTGACCTCGACACGTGACTTCCACGCCGCCTATGTCACCAGAACCGCACATTAAAAAGACGCCCTGGAAAGCCCATGCTGGACGCTCGATCAACGCATCCTTCATGCGGAACAGAAGGCGATGAAGAATGGTCTCGCCCTTCCAGAGGCAACCAACAAACCTGCTCGTCTACACCAGTACCAGGCGTCCTCAGAGACGATCTTGTCGCCCTTTCAGCAGTGCGTGTATACTGACTCTTGGAGGAAGTAACACCGACAGCATAATCACCAAACAAGCGTCGGATCCATGTGCACCTGAGAAACAGGGTTATCAAGAGGAAACCCCCCACGCTCTCCACCACAGCCCAGGCTTGAGTACGCACAGGATTTGATTCGTACCTTGTCTTAACAAGCACAACACGCAACCTTGCCCGCCCATATTCCAGAGGCTCTCTCTTCTCTACAGAAATGTTCGCACTCTCCGTTTGATGGCTGCGTTATTGCGGACGGATGAGATGGACGCCGTGCTGATCACTGAGGATGAACTGCGACGAGCTCTCAGACCAGGTGTAAGGCATCAGCCGCCCGGGGATGATTGTCTTACTACCCGGTCCTTCGCTTACTCCTGAAGGTCACTGACAATCCCTTGCTGCAGCTTTACAATCTTTCTTCCCGCTTGGGACCGTGCCTCAATGCCTGGACCTCCACACAATTGTGGCCGATTCCCAAACCTGGCCACTGATAAGTTTCAGACCAATTTCACTCACTTCCTGCTTCTGTAGGTGCTCGAGCGTATATTCCTCACCCGTCGCACGTTTTCGCTGGAGGACACGTTATCTCCCAGTCTGTATGGTTTCCTGCCACAGAGAAGTACGCACCATTGTCTGATGGATCGGTATACCCGCCTCTCCCCCACCAGTGTGCTAGCTTTTCTTTTCTTGACCTCAAGATTGCTATTGATGTTGCCAACAGCGAGGTTATCCTCGATCAGCTGGTGAATTTGGTGTCAAGGGAATCTCCTAAGGTGGATCCGTGTTTACGCCTCCGTACAGAACCTCGCGTGTGCTTTTCAAGGGGCGTAGCAGCTCCTCCAAGGAATTCGAGCTTGGTACTCCGCAAGGTGGTGTGTTAATGGTCCATTCCTTTTTAATGGTCCTCGTGCACCGCTTTACCTCACTCTTCTTCCCGACATTCCTTGGACGACTGTTACCTGCTACGCTTAATGACATATTGTGTTCATTCCAACCTCTCCTGCAGATCTTCGCCTCTTCCTTCAGTCAGTCTACCTAGTCGTCTTCCGCTGTGGCCTCATTCTCTCCCTGAGAAAGTAGAATATTTTCTCCCCGGAACCCCAGAACACTTCCTGTTTTCCACTGTTGGAATATTGTTATCGCACGCTGTGCAACGCAGTACTTGTACATGGGCGCCTGTGCGGATCCCCAGCCATACCTGCTCGGCAGCGACGTTCATCCCATCGTCGACGATCTCCTACACCGCTACAGCAGCGGCTTCATCCCTTTCAAATGGCTCACAACAATGCTAGCCGGAGTCTCTATTCCTGTGGCTAGGACCATCTACATTGCCCTCATACGATCAGTTATAGACCTATACCTCTCCCCTGCCCTCGTCAGCTCTCCAAGACCCCTCTTTAGACCTTATAGAAAAATTTCAGAACAGAGTGATTTAGGTACATTCTTGGGGTGTCCTGCCTCCACCAGAATAGTCAACATTTGGCTGAGCTCGATCTCCCCCCTCTTGTTTGAGAGAATTCACGCCCAATGTCTCATCCCTTCAGCGTCAAGTGCCTCCACTCTCCCCATCTTACTCCACTTCTTCAGTGTCCTGAGAACCTCGCTTGAACCCTGCGCACCCCGACCTCCGATTCGTCCCGGCGTCCGCACCCCTCGTCACCCAGTCTGCTCACCCTGCTGCGACTTGATCTTAATGTTCCCGTGCTGAAAGTGATCATGGTCCTCCTCCATGGAGGATTTCCTCCGTCCTCCGCCCCCTCAAGTATCTCCTTCACTCCCCACTTCCAAGGCAGCCCCCACCACTCCTTCCAGTAAGCAAACTGGCTCTGGAGCACATTGCCGCAGTGTCCTCCTCACTCCCTGCCGCTCCCCATCTCTACGTCGACGGCTCCCTGCAGCCAGATGGGAGCGCGGGTGCGCTGTCTACTCACTCGACGTGGCGCCACCGGGAGGGAGGCTGGGTTGGCCGCAGACTACCCAACTTGTCCATCTCTACCTACTGCGAGTTACAGGGATCTTGCGGCTGTCAGTCTCCTCTGTCAAAGCTCTGAATGGTGTGGTCATGTTTTGACTCTCAGTCTGCCCTTCAGCCATCTCATCTCCAACCCACACACCGTTGCCATTGTCATCAATCTTGCTTCATTAGTCGCAGCTCGTGACAATTCTATACTATAAGGTTTTTTGTGGATTCCCTTCCCATGTTGAATAGCAGCCAACGACAAGGTGGATCTCCTCGCCAAAATTGCCTGCAGCCTGCCTCTGCCTGATGGTGCTACACCCCCCTCCTCTGCTTCAAACAGTTGATACACTCCGGCGCTCCCTTTCTCCCCACACTAACCACCTGGCACGAACTCTGAGCGGGCTCAGAGTGTGTCTATACAGCATTATGACCACTTCCGTCTACCCCCTCCCGAAGTATCTCCGACGCGAACTCTGGCTTCGCAGACACAACATTGTGTCTGCCCGAATTCGGCTGGGATACCGACCTGTGTGCAGGTCTCTGAGCGGGGGACAGTCCTCACTTCCTCCTCCCTGCAGCTGTGTGATCGCCCCAAAGCCAATAGTCTTCAGCACTACTTACTGCACCTCGATGTCCCCTGTCAGGGACATGCTGCCGCAGGGAACAGCCCTTACTCGCTGTGTGCGACTTTCCTCCTAACGGATAGTATTTGGATGTCCGTATTAGTACGTCCACCCACACTTTTGGTGGGTGGCTAATCCTTTCCTTGCCATACACTGCGTGCCCTGCGAGACAACAATGATGCACTAATAATTTGAGTCCAGCATCTCTGGTATGTATGACGGTGTTCCCTATGTGTCCCCGAATTAATTATTATACTGTTTGGCAATATTTCATGTACTCGGGCCTGTCGCTCTTTGAGGCGTATAAATTGATAAAAACAAAAACAAAAATTTTTTCTCATCTCTCTCTCATCTCCTCTCGTCTCTCGTCTCTCTCTCTCATCGTCTCTCTCGTCTCTTCTCTCCTTCTCTTCTCTCTCATCTTCTCTCGTCTCCAATCTCTCTCTCTCGGTCTCTCATCTCGCCTCCCAATCTCTCTCTCTCCTCTTCTCTCTCTCTCCCATCTCATCTCTCTCTCTCTCTCGTCTCTCTCTCTCTCATCTCTCTCTCTCTCGTCTCTCTCTCTCTCTCTCTTCTCTCTCTCCTCTCTCGTCTCTCTCATCTCTCTCGGCCTCCACTCGTCTCTCTCTCACTCCCTCTCTCGTCACCTCTCTCTTCCTCTCTCTCTCTGGTCTCTCTCTCTCATCTCTCTCTCATCTCATCTCTGCTCTCTCTCTCTCTCTCTCGCTCATCTCGTCTCTTCTCTCTCTCTCTCTCTTCTCTCTCTCGTCGGTAGGTCTCTCTCTCGTCTCTCTCTCTCTCGTGTCTTCTCTCTCTCTCTCTCTCTTCTCGTCCTCTCTCATCTCTCTCTCCCTCTCTCTCTCTCTCTCTCTCTCTCTCTTTTTTTTTTACCAAGTCCTCTGCTCTGATATTTTTGTTCTTTGTTCCGGTGTAGCCTACTACTATTAATTCCGCATCTTTGTTCTTGATCTTAACCATCTTGGGGGATAGAGGTGGAGGATGAAGGCGGGAGGGGAAGAGGAAGAAGGGGAGAGGATGAGGAAGGGTGGGGAAGGGAAGGAGGGACGAGAAGAGGAAGGAGCAGGGCCGGATTATCCCTAGTAGGCTAGTATAGCTGCAGCCTGGGGCCCCCTCAAGCTTGGGGGCCCCAAACCTGGGGGTCCCAGGGATATGGCTAAAAAGTCCCCTTTAAATTTTTTTTTATTATATTGTTTTGCTATAATTCATTAAATTTAAAAAAATCTTTGGGGATTTTAAAGGGGCCCGTTTGAGCCCAATTGAATTACAAGGGCCCGGGTATTGGCCTAAGGAGGGAAAGGGGTGGAGGCCCCCCAGGCTTATTCGGGGCCCCCCAAGTCCATTTTTTTTTCCATCGTCTTCCACATTTCCCACTTAGTTTAATGGATTATGATGGCCAGGAAAGTTTGCTTATTATGGGAGTTAAAAAACCAGGGGTCGGGTTTGAGGGGGGGCCCGGGAAAGGGGGATTGTTGGTGGGCCCGAGGTTAATGGGGGGGAGGAGGAGAGGGGGTTTGGGAGAAGAAGAATTGTTGTATGTCCTTTGTTGCAAATGCATTTTTAAACTTTCCCTTCTTTCTCTCTCCCCCCTTTCTTATTCCACTTCAAAATTTCTTTCCCCTTCCCTCTTTCTCCTCTGGGGGGGGGGGGTTGCTTGTTGGTTGTTCGGGTTGTTGTTGGTTGTTTTTTCCTTCTTTTCTTTTGTTTTTAATCTTCTATGTATTCTGTTATCTCTCCTCTCTCTCTCTCCTCTTTTGCTCTCGCTCTCGTCTCGCTCTCTCTCTCTCTCTCTCCCCTCTCTCTCTCTCTCCCTCTCTCTCTCTCTCTCTCTCCCTCCTCTCTCTCTCTCCCCTCCCTCTCGCTCTCCTCCTCTCTCTCTCTCTCTCACCACACAAAACACACACACACACAGGCCCAAAAAAAAGCCACCACACTTTACGACCTGTATGGCGTGTGTCACCACCAAGGCACGAGCACCTGGGGCCACTACACGGCCTCCTGCCGCGCCATGGAGGGAGGGGCGTGGCACAGCTTCAGCGATGAGGTGGTGACGGAGTGTCCCGGCAACACACCCTCGCTGGACGGGGCGCACCTGTTGTTTTATGAGACCAGGGAGTGAGAGAGGGTAAAGGAAGGGAGAGACAGGTAGATGCATGTATGTTTATCTCCATTAGTAGTATTTCTATGTTGTTGTAGTGTCTTCCTTAAGGCCGCGTGACACGGACACTTTTTCCGGCATCTTTTGGTATGCAGATGCCCGTAGTGGTAGCAAAAAAATGCGCGTTCGTCACACGGCGTTTCGGCTACGTGTATCTTCTTGCGCGATTCATGTCTTGAATTGAAGAATACGATGAATTGAATACGATTGAAGTCTTCTTGCACGCCAGCAGAAGATGCTTGTAGCCGAAACGCCGTGTGACAAACGTGCATTTGTTTGCCACCACTACGGGCATCTTTTGGTAGCAAAATACCAAAAGATGCCGGAAAAAATGTCCGTGTGACCCGGCCTTAAGTGTTTTAGTTCATTTAAGTAAGTATGTAATGGATTCCTATAGCGGTTTTTGATGTATTTTATTGTTGAATCTATAAGGTTATGCGTGGTTATTATTGAGTAGTAGTAGTAGTAGTAGTAGTAGTAGTAGTAGTAGTAGTTAGTAGTAGTAGTAATTATTTTAGTTTTTTTTGTATTTGGTAGTATAGTGAAATTTTTATTTTATTCATTAATTTTATTTGAAAAATATGTTATTCATTTGTTTGTGTGTATTGAGGTAATGTTTTTTTTTTTAATATTATTATCATTATTATTACATAGTATTATCATTTTAATTTTTAACGTAATTATTATTATTATTAGTTTTAGTTTCAGTGTTATAATAATGCTAATAATAATAACAGTAATGGTAAGGATGAAACCAGGAGGGAGGCAAGACAATATCCGTCATCTACTTAAAATCTTTACTTCTAAGTTTCATTGTTTTGAAAAATACATAAAACCCCTTTTAAAAATGGGAAATTTAGAAGATTTTCCCGATTTTTTTCCTGATACCATTCGTTTATTTTCACGTCATTTCAATAACTGGAGAACTACAAAACAGACTCTCCCGATAGCCCTTCTAACCTTCCTATAACTGGAGTAAAATTTCGACACAGGGCTCTCCAGATAGCCCTTCTAACCTTCCTATAACTGGAGAACTACGACACAAACTCTCCAGATAGCCCCTTCTACCTTCCTATAAAATGGAGAACTACGACACAGACTTCCAGATAGCCCCTTCTAACCTTCCTATAACTGGAGAAATACGACACAGACTCTCAGATAGCCCCCTTTTAACCTTCCATAACTGGAGAATTTCGACACAGACTCTCCAGATAGCCCCTTCAACCCTTTCCCATAACTGGAGAACTACGACACAGACTCTCCAGATAGCCCCTTCCAACCTTCCTAACTGGAGAACTACGACACAGACTCTCCAGATACCCCCTTTTAACCTTCTATAACTGGGAGAACTACGACACAGACTCCAGATAGCCCCTTCCAACCTTCCTATAACTGGAGAACTACGACACAGACTCTCCAAATAGCCCCTTCAACCCTTTCCCATAACTGGAGAACTACGACACAGACTCTCCAGATAGCCCCTTCTAACCTTCTATAACTGGAGAACTACGACACAGACTCTCCAGATAGCCCCTTCTAACCTTCCTATAACTGGAGAACTACGACACAGACTCTCCAGATACCCCTTCTAACCTTTCCCTTTAAATGGAGAACTACGACACAGACTCTCCAGATAGCCCCTTCTAACCTTCCTATAAAATGGAGAATACGACACAGACTCTCCCGATACCCCCTTTTAACCTTCCTTACTGGAGAACTACGACACAGACTCTCAGATAGCCCTTCTAAACCTTCCTATAACTGGAGAACTACGACACAGACTCTCCCGATAGCCCCTTCTAAAACCTTTCCCATAACTGGGGAACTACGACACAGACTCTCCCGATAGCCCCTTCAACCTCCTATAACTGGAGAACTACGACACAGACTCTCCAGATAGCCCCCTTCTAACCTTCCTATAAACGGAGAACTACGACACAGACTCTCAGATAGCCCTTCTAACCTTCCTATAACTGGAGAACTACGACACAGACTCTCCAGATAGCCCCTTCTAAACCCTTTCCCATAACTGGAGAACTACGACACAGACTCTCCAGATAGCCCTTCTAACCTTTATAACTGGAGACTACGACACCCGGGCTCTCCAGATAGCCCTTCAAACCTTCCTTTTAACTGGAGAACACGACACAGACTCTCCAGATAGCCCCTTCCAACCTTCCTTAACTGGGGAACTACGACACAAACTCTCCAGATAGCCCCTTCTAACCTTCCTATAACTGGGGAACTACGACACAGACTCTCCAGATAGCCCCTTCCAACCTTCCTATAACTGGAGAAACTACGACACAGACTCTCCAGATAGCCCCTTCCAAAACCCTTTCCCATAACTGGAGAACTACGACACAGACTTTTCCCGATAGCCCCTTCTAACCTTTCCCATAACTGGAAGAACTACGACACAACTCTCCAGATAGCCCCTTTTTAACCTTCCTATAACTGGAGAATACGACACAGACTCTCCAGATAGCCCCTTCCAACCTTCCTATAACGGAGAACTACGACAAAGACTCTCCAGATAGCCCTTCTAACCTTCCTATAAAATGGAGAACTACGACACAGACTCTCCAGATAGCCCCTTTTTAACCTTCCTATAACTGGAGAACTACGACACAGACTCTCCAGATAGCCCCTTCCAACCTACCTATAACTGGAGAACTACGACACAAAACTCTCCAGATAGCCCTTCCAACCTTCCTATAACTGGAGAACTACGACACAGACTCTCCAGATAACCCCCTTCAAACCCTTTCCCATTTAAATGGAGAACTACGAACAGGACTCTCCAGATTTGCCCTTCCAACCTTCCTATAAATGAGAACTACGACACAGACTCTCCAGATAGCCCCTTCTAACCTTCCTATAACTGGAGAACTACGACACAGACTCTCCAGATAGCCCCTTCCAACCTTCCATAACTGGAGAACTACGGGCACAGAACTCTCCAGATAGCCCCTTCTAACCTTTCCCTTAACTGGAGAACTACGACACAGGACTCTCCAGAAGCCCCTTCCAACCTTCCTATAACTGGAGAACTACGACACAGACTCTTTCCCGATACCCCTTCCAACCTTCCTATAATGGAGAACTACGACACAGACTCTCCAGATAGCCCCTTCCAACCTTCCTATAACTGGAGAACTACGACACAGACTCTCCAGATAGCCCCTTCTAACCTTCCTATAACTGGAGAACTACGACCAACTCTCCAGATAGCCCCTTCAAACCTTTCCCATAATGGAGAACTACGACACAACTCTCCAGATAGCCCCTTAACCTCCTATAACTGGAGAACTACACACAGACTCTCCAGATAGCCCCTTCTAACCCTTTCCCATAACTGGAGAATACGACACAGACTCTCCAGATAGCCCCCTTTTAACCTTCCTATAACTGGAGAACTACGACACAAACTCTCCAGATAGCCCCTTTCAACCTTCCCAAACTGGAGAACTACGACACAGACTCTCCAGATAGCCCTTCCAACCTTCCTATAACTGAGAACTACGACACAAACTCTCCCGATAGCCCCTTCTAACCTTCCCATAACTGGAGAACTACGACACAGACTCTCCAGATAGCCCCTTCAACTTCCCATAACTGGAGAACTACGACACAAACCTAGTAAAATTAATTTTATAATAAAATACAAAGATTAGAAGTTAATAAATAGAATAGAAGTTCCCAAAATTATTATTATGTATTTTCATTTAAAACTCTCCGAAGGCTATTCTATTGGAAAAAACGACTAATTAGATAGTTTAAACCTTAATATAAATAGCCCTTCCAGTTTTAATTAATAATTAAACTAAAAATTAAATAATAATTCTGTAATAATAATAGTAAAAATTAATATAAATAGCCTTCGAGTTTTGTAATAATAATAATAACAATGATAATAATAATAATAATGATAATAATAATAATAGTAAAAATCAATATGAATAGCCTTCGAGTTTTGTAATAATAATAATAATAATTATTATAATAATAATAGTAAAATTTAATATAAATAGCCTTCGAGTTTTGTAATAATAATAATAATAATAATAATAATAATAATAATAATAATAATAGTAAAATTTAATATAAATACCCTTCGAGTTTTGTAATAATAATAATAATAATAATGATAATAATAATAGTAAAATTTAATATAAATAGCCTTCGAGTTTTGTAATAATAATAATAATAATAATGATGATAATAGTAAAAATCAATATGAATAGCCTTCGAGTTTTGTAATAATAATAATAATAATAATAATAACTAATAATAACAATAACAATAACAATAATAATAACAATAACAATAACAATAACAATAACAATAATAATAATAACAATAACAATAACAATAATAATAATAATAATAATCTAGTTTAGTTTAGGAGAAAAACAATTGGTGTATTTTCTTAGTGGGTTTATAATGATGGAGTGGTTTTGAGTCTATAAGGAAAAAGATATAAAAAGATATGGTTTTGACGGCGTTTGAAGGATGAACTTTTTTGACTCCTATTAAAAAACACGATTATTTTTGTCTTCGTTCCGGCGGCGTCCAAAGAATAGAATTTCTCGCTTTTCTCTTGGTCTTTGTGGCTTTCGTTATATTATAGTCTGATTATTATTTGTGACTCTTCCTGTTTCTTAATCTCTTGTATTCTTTGATCCTTATTCCCCATCTTTACTCGCGATTCCTTCGTTCTATCCCGCCTTCAACCCCTTCACGCCCAGATCTTTACTTTGCTATAAAAAATTGTATGTTGTCGAGCCATAAAATTAAGAAATTTCGCTTAATATACCAAATTAGGTAGTGGACAAGGATACTAAACAGGTCATATCTATAAAATATTGTTTATAATCACTAAAAATCGTCTAATGGCACACAAATTACAATGGAAATTACGTTCTGGGTCTCAAGGGGTTAACATTGATATTACCTTAATTCTCCCTGCCTTTATGTACACCATTAAGTACTGATTCCCTTTCGCTGTACAGTTACAGTCTAGGATTAAGTCTTTCTCTCCCTTAATATTACGCAGGGAGGAAATTCTGATCAGCCATTGTTTAGGTTTTTTTTCTCCCATAAACCGCGCAGTAACGCCCTCGCAATCTTCCATTCTTTATTACATATCAAAAGTATAATTATTGTCTATTATCATGATTTAGCGTTGTGAATAAAGTTTTCTCTTACGAATGTATATTTTGCCAGAGAGAGAGAGAGAGAGAGAGAGAGAGAGAGAGAGAGAAGAGAGAGAGAGAGAGAGAGAGAGAGAGAGAAAACGAGCGAGCGGCGGGGAGAAAAGGAGAGAGAGAGAGAGAGAGGGGAAGAGAGAGGAGAGAGAGAGAGGAAGAAGGAGAGAGAAAAGAGAGGAAAAGACCCTCAAGAATATAGATAAAGTAACGATGGACTATTACGACATGTTTGATAGGGATTAATATGTCAATGTCCCTCCTCCTTCTACGCCTTCGTCGTTATCTTGGTCACTTAATCACTAACTTACAGCGGTTTCGTGTTTTAGGAAGATTGAGATAGTTATCCTTCAAAAGTTTGGCGCGCGTTCCGTTTTCTTTGGCTTGGAACGAGATTGTTGCGATGGATTTTATTGTTATATTACTTCCTCTTGAACTTTTCCTGGCAAAACTGATAGTATTAATAATCATTGTAAATTACTGATTATTTTAACGTACATGGCTTTCTGCGTTCATATTTTTCCTACTTCGGCTTCAGAACAACTTTACAGAGCTTTTAGTGTTTATTCTTCACTATATTAAACCCCTTTAGACCCAAATTTAAAGTAATTTCCCCTTTTAATTTGACTACCTATTTGACGTTTTTTTTGGGTTAAGCAATACTTTTTAGATATCCCGTTTAGTATCCTTATCGACTAACTAATTTGGTATATTCAGTTACTTTTCGTATCATATGGCTAACAACATACGATTTTTTATAGCCAAGGAAAGATCTGGGCGTGAAGGGGTTAACATTTCTGCTTGGCTGTAACTGCTTGCATACCTCGCCTAACTTCCTCTGTCTGTCTACTTCTCTGTCCGTCTGTCTGTCTGTCATCCCTTCCGTCTCTATCTGTCGTGTGTATTTCTGGCCACAAGACTCTATCTGTCTATCTTTATAAGTGCTGCAGCGAAGTCTAGACATAAAATTGAAGGAAAAGGCCCATATAAAGACATGTAAAAATCATACAAAAAGTGAATATAATATTAGAAAAAGATATATTTGAAAGAGCCTTTTTTTTGTCGTTCAAGCAAATCTTGGATTTGAAGACCACTCCAAAACATGCGAAATGTGGTTATACTGCTTTGTGAATTTCGCAATGTTTGGACTGATTATTTTTTCGGCCCCTACCCAAACTATTGTGTTTTTTTTTTCGGCGAAACCCAAACAGTTTTCAATTGCGAAAAAAAAAGGTCTTCGTACCAAGACGATGCTTGGACGACAAAAACACGGCTTAGGTCTCTTCAAAATGCATGTCTGACGTAAGAATGTGATGTTGATGTGAACGTCGTTACATCGAATGCCACGAGTTGTTATTATTTTGGTAAGAGTTGATATCCTTTGATATTTTCCTAACTGCTTCTTTGTTTGATGTCTCGTGTGTAAAATAGTTGCTCAGGGGAATGATGATAAGAAAAGACTATTACAGTTATCTTAGGTACGATGATAGAGAAAGAGAGAGAAAAGGGGTTCTTATCACTGTTGTCTGATAGCTTATCGCCGCCGCCACCACCACCACCAGGCTCAGTGTACAGGTAGACACGCACACCCTCACGCCCGCAGCCACACCCGCCCACCACCACCATGTCCTGGTTTGGTGGAAATTTTTATCAGGTCAGAGAGAGAATATGGCTGTCAAACACTGTGTACACTAACAGGCAGACACCTATATGGGACAGTACTGCAGTGTTGCCGACATCACGTCACTGTATACCCATAACTGTGCCCATAACGACACAGCTACGTACTGCCCGTGGGCTACAGTGATAAAGTATCGGTGTGTGTCACTTGTGCGCAGGTGAAGAATTCCGCTGACGGCTCGTTATCACTTTCTTGGAACGCGGACAGTTACTGTACCCCTTGAGCAAGGGGATGGGTGTGTGTGGTGTGTGAGGTCCCAGCATTACTTAAAGATCGGTCGCTAAGAGCTCCAAGCTCCTTCCAGGAGGGTAACAGGCGGTGGTCGCGTGATCAGGCCGTGAGTGAATCACACACACACCACACACACACACACACACACACACACACGCGCGCGCGCGATATCTGATGGGGCCGGGTAGCATATTCGTCACGTCTGGAAAGGATCGCCTACTCCACTCTCGGGCACGTCAGGTTAGGTTAGGGTTAGCTTTAAAGGTTTCGTAACCGTTTGTAGCTTTGGGGGAATCACAATGAAGATAAATATTTTTGAGAAAATCCTATGGTCGAGATTTAGGAAACCGTTTGCTTGGGCCAGGCTGATGCGAGGCTTGGCAAGTGTTTTGTAAAGGAGACACATCTTCAAGCTATGACGTGAGATAAGCTTGAGGTGGAATATAAGCTATGGTAGACTCAGACTTATCCCTTCCCTCCCCCCCCCTTGACGGTGTTCAGTGTCTGTGTTCATCCCTGCGCGGCGTGATGTGTGCCTCAAGACGTGAGTGTCGCGGCGGCGCGGCGACGTAACCCCAAAAGCCAACCCCCGGGGAAACCTTTCCCCTTGTATAGTGGTATGTTTGGTTTTCCCGTGGGAAACTCCCCACTAGATTTTCCCAAACTTTCCACTATTTCCCTGTTTTCGAGGTCGAATTTCTAGGTCGCTACAAAAGGTGGAGTTTTGGGTTTTGTTTACCGTATACAATCGTGGCGTGTAGGGGTGGCGCGCGCGCCGCGCCCCCCCACACCCACCACAACACCCCACTAAAAAACACACCAAAAACCCTGTCCTCCCATCGTTTCCTCCCCAGCTTTCCCGGTGGCCCGCTATAAAAGGGGGAAAAACGGAGGAGGGGAAGGGGTGCGTGGGGGCAAGCCCCCTTTGGAGGCCCGTAGCTCGAGTCCGGGGGTTTGGTTTTTGGGGGGGGGGGGGGAAAAGAGACAAAAAAAAAAAAGAGAGAGAGAGCAGAGAATTTCCCCTTTTTCCCTTTACCTTACATCCCATCCTTTTTTACCTTTCTCCCCATCCTTTCACTATAAAACAAAAAAAAGTGCGTGGGTTTTTTTAGGCCCCCCTTTCCGCCCCTAGACCCAAACCGGGCCGGCCCCCCTTTGGGATGTCGTCACGGCCGCCAAAGGGGGAACCCCGAACGGGGCACATGACAAAGCACGGACTTTGCCTATTGTTATACGGGCCCCCCCCCCCCCCCCCCCCCCCCCCCCCCCCCCCCCCCCCCCCCCCACACCCCAAGGCCCCCCACCAACACACCAAAAACCCCCACACACCACCCAAAAACCCCAACACAACACAAAGCACACCCACCACAACCAACCCCCAACACACACACCCCACACTCTTAGGGGACCCCCTGGTGTAAGGGAATTTGCACGCCTTTGGTTAAAACCGAGAAATCCCGGGTTCGATTCCCAGGCGGAAACAAAAAACAGATGGGTTTTTTTTCCTTTTTAAAAAACCCCAGCCCCTGTCCACCCAGCATGAAAGGGTACCGGGGGTTAGCCGGGGTTTGTGACCCCCCCCCCCCCTTTTTTCCGGGTTTTGGGGGTTCGGCCAACAAAAAAACCACTAAGGAAAGAATGAAAAAAATGTTGATAAAGGGGACGGGGCCCTAACGAGCCTTTTCTCTGGGCCCGTAAAAAAACAACTAGATGAATAAAAGCTAGAGAATTTCAACTAGATGAATACCCCCTAAATGAATACACACAAACCACACAACCAAAACAACAAGGGCACAACCCCCACACAAAAAACACAAAAACACCACAACACACCCACACAAAAAACGAAAAAAACAAAAAACACACACAAAACAAAAACACACACACACACACACGAAAACACACCCCCACACAAACCACACAAAAGCCACCCCCCACACACAACCCCCACACACAACCCACACCAACCCCACAAAACCCCACATACCACACACAAACACCAAACAACACACAACACACACAACACACACACAAAACCCACACCAAACACCCCAACCAAACCAAATACAAACACACACACCAAACCAAACCACCCCCCCGACACACACCACACACACACAACCCCACCCCGAAACCCCACCACACACACACACCCCACACAAAAAACACACCACAAAAGAACCCCCAAAACACAAAACACACACATACCAAACACCCCAAAAACCCCCCACCCCACGAACACACACCCCCACCCCAAAACACACACCCCACAACACAAAAACACAAACACACACACAAAACACACACCACCACAACAACCCAAAGACCAACCAAAAACCCCAACCACACAACAAAAACAACAACACACACCCAAAACCGAACCCTACAACACACCCAACCCCCACAAACCCCCCCAAACCCCAAAAAAACACACACAACACCCCAAAACCCCCAAAAACCCCCACCCCATCCCCACAACAAAACAAAACAACACAAAACACCCCCCAACACACACACACACACACACACCCTTTCACCCAAAACCCCAACACACAAAAAACACACAACCAAAACAACCAAAACCCCAAAAATTCCCCAACCCCAAACACACCCAAAACAAAAACCACAAACCTTCCCAAAACCACATTCAACCCCCAAAGCCCCCAAAAAAAAAAACACCCAAAACCCCCAACCCCCAACCCCCCACCCACAAACACCAAAAACCCCAAAAACCCAAAAAAAAAAAAAACAACACACCATTCACGAAAAAAAAACACAAAAACACGCCCCCACCCCAAAAAACAAACCCAAAACACAACACAAAAAACCAAACCCCACAACACAAACAAAACCCCCAACACAAGAAGGCAAAACACCCCTCCCCCAAAACCAAAAAAACCATAACACACACCCCAACTACATAAACGGGAAAAGGAGGAAAAAATAAAACCCCCCACCTTTCACCCAACCCCCCCCACACAAAAAACCCCACCAAACCCCAAAAACCAAAACCCCCAACCCCCAAAACACCCACAGAAAAGCCCACACACCCAAAAACCAAAAAACCCCACACAACCACACACACCACAAAAACACGAAACAACACACACAAAATACCCCAAACAAAAGCCCACACACACACCAACACACCCCACACACCCCCCACCCCCCCACCCCCAAACACACAAATTTTTTTTTTTCCACACCCCCACAAACCCCCAAAACACACCCCAAAAAAAAAAAAAAAAGAACACCATCACAAAACACCCAACCCCCCACCCACCCCCAACCCCCCCACCCCCATCAACAAACAAAAACAAGACACACACAACCCCCCCCAACCCGGGGGAAAACACACCCACACATTACACAAACCCCTCCCCCCACCCCACACCCACCCCCCCCAACACACCCCAACAAAAAGGAAAAACACCCAACCCCCCCACCCTGACCCCCACACAAACACACACAGACACACCCCACACAAAAAACACCAACAGACCCCAAAACACACACCACACACCCCCCCCACACACAAAAGAACACACTAATACAATAATACACACACACACACACCACACAAAGGGAAAAACACAACACAACACACCCAACCCCCCACACCACACACACACACACACACAACCAAAAACAAAAAAAACAAACACACACACACACACACCACAAAACACACACACACCACACACACAACAAAACGAAAACCTCCCACACCAACACACGTGGCATCCACACACACCCACCCACCCACCCACCCCTTTTTACCAAACCAAACCACACACACACCCCAAACACACACCACCCACACCCCAAAAATCACACACCCCACACCCCACAACACCACACCCCACACCAAAAACCCCTACCACACCACAAAACACACACTCACCCCATCAAACCCAAAACCCACACAACACCAAACCACACACCACCACACAAAACACACCCACACCAAAAAACCCCACACAACCACACACTTTCAACCACCCACACAACCCCAAAAACACACAACCCACACACACACAACACACACCAAAACCCACCACACCACACCACAGCCCCAAAAACCCCACACCACCACCCCCACTACACCACAAAACCACCCCACCAACAACCACACCACCACCCCACAAAAACCACAACCCAAAAACTTTTTTTCCCCCCCCCCCCTTTTTCCCCCTTTCCCTTTTCCCCCCCCCCACCCCCCCCCCCCCCCTCCCCCCTTTTTCCCGCCCCCCCCCCCCCCCCAAGCCCCCCCTCCCCCCACCCCTCCCCCCCCCTCCCTCCCCCCCCCCCCCGCTCCCCCCCCGCCCCCCCTCCCTCCCTCCCCCCCCCCTCCCCCCCTCCCCCTGCCCGCCCTCTTCCCGGGCCCCCCCCCACCCCCCCCCCCCCCCCTTTCTTTTCTTTTTTCCCTTTTTTCTCCTTTTTTTCCTTTTTTTCCCCTTTTTTTTTCTCTCTCTCTCTCTCTCCTCTCTCTTCTTTACAAAAATCTTTCCTCTTTTTCGTCTCTTTTCCCCTCCCTTCCCCCTCCTCTCTCTTTTCTTTCTTAAAAATTTTCTCCTCCTTTTCCCCTCCTTTTTTAAAAAAATAAAAAACTTTCCCAATATTTTTATTTCTTATAATTTTCCCTCATTCCTACTCCCCCTAAAAGGTTTCCATAAAAAAATTTTAGAAACCCAAAAATTTTAAAAGTTTTTTCCAAAAAAAAACGGAAACCTTTTCAAAACTAAAAATTTTTAAAAAAATAAAAAAGAAAGAAAAAAAAAAAAAAAAAAAAAAAAAAATTTTTAAAAAAATAATAATAATAATGGCACTCTTTTTGGCCGGCATTACCTCCCGGCCCTTTTTCCCGGGTTGCCGGGTGAAAGGGCCTGACCCTCCGCAAACCGCCCCCAAAACCCTGACTTGGGAAAACCCCCGGGTTTTCCAAACCCCCGTCCCCCCCGGGGGGGGGCCCCCCGGCCCCCAGGGCAAACGAAGAAGCCGCCCCAAACAACGGGGGGAAAACCCCCCAAACCCCTCCCTTCTGGGGGGGTAAAAATTCCCACCTTGTGCCGTTTGGTTTCCCGCCTTCCCTCCCCCTTCCTCCCCCCCACCCGAAAAATCGGGCCCCCAACCCGGGCCCCCCCCCATTTTGGGAACCAGGAAAAGGGGGTTAACAGGGGGGATGGGGGCCCTTTCCTAACCGGGCTGAACCCCCGGCAAAACGGGATTTATAAGGGAACGCAAAAATGGGCTACTGTATATTTGTCTTTGTAAAACATAAAAAAAATAAAGGAAACTACAAGAAACCGGGAGACCTATACACGTGGTAGTTCCTGTGATGTAGTTCCTGTGATGTGAGAAAAGTATGTTATTCTTTCTATATGATATCTCTTCAAGCCCTTATCAGTTAATTTTTTCCTATACTTAATACCTGTGACAATGAAAAATTACGTAGATATCAACGTATTATGAGTTATTGGAACGCTAATGTATTGGTTAAGATAGAGTCCGTGTTGTTTGCAGACATGTCTCACACACACACACACACACACACACACACCACACACACACACACACGTCCTCACCATCGTTTCCTCCCCAGCTCCTGGTGGCTGCTATAAGGGGGAACACGGAGGAGGTGAAGAGATGCGTGAAGGCAGGAGCAAGTTTGGAGGCCCGTAGCTCGAGTCCTGGGCTAGGTATGTGAGAGAGAGAGAGAGAGAGAGAGAGAGAGAGAGAGAGAGAGAGAGAGAGAGAGAGAGAGAGAGAGAGAGAGAGAGAGAGAGAGAGAGAGAGAGAGAGAGAGAGAGAGAGAGAGAGAGAGAGAGAGAGAGAGAGAGAGAGAGAGAGAGAGAGAGAGAGAGAGAGAGAGAGAGAGAGAGAGGAGAGAGAGAGAGAGAGAGAGAGAGAGAGAGAGAGAATTTCCCCTATCCTTCACCTATACATCTATCCTTTTATACCTTTCTCCTATCCTTTCACTATAAAACAAAACAAGTGCGTGGGGTTTTATAGTCCCTTGCCGCCCCTCAGACCAACCGCCGCTCCACCTGGCATGTCGTCACGGCCACCTCCAGACCGCCAAGTACCTGCTGTGTGCCGGGGCGTCCACCATAGCCACCTCGAAGGGTAAGAACCACTATAACACCACTGTCACCACCTGCCTCTCCTCCTCCTCCTCCTCCTCCTCCTCCTCCTCATCATCATCATCATCATCATCATCACTGTCACCAACCTGCCTCTCCTCCTCCTCCTCCTCCTCCTCCTCATCATCATCATCATCATAAACTGTCACCACCTGCCCTCTCCTCCTCCTCCTCCTCCTCCTTCACCCTCATCATCATCATCATCATCATCATCACTGTCACCACCTGCCTCTCCTCCTCCTCCTCCTCCTCCTCCTCATCATCATCATCATCATCATCACTGTCACCACCTGCCTCTCCTCCTCCTCCTCCTCCTCCTCATCATCATCATCATCATCACTGTCACCACCTGCCTCTCCTCCTCCTCCTCATCATCATCATCATCATCACTGTCACCACCTGCCTCTCCTCCTCCTCCTCCTCATCATCATCATCACCCCATCATCATCATCATAAATCACTGTCACCACCTGCCTCTCCTCCTCCTCCTCCTCCCCCTCTCCTCATCATCATCATCATCATCATCACTGTCCCCCACCTGCCTCTCCTCCTCCTCCTCATCTCATCATCATCATCATCTCATCACGGGTCACCCCCCTGCCTCTCCTCCTCCTCCTCATCATCATCATCATCATCACTGTCACCACCTGCCTCTCCCCCTCTCTCCTCCTCCTCATCATCATCATAAATCATCACTGTCACCACCTGCCTTTTCCTCCTCCTCCTCCTCATCATCATCATCATCATCATCATCACCTGCCACCACCTGCCTCTCCTCCTCCTCCTCCTCATCACATCATCATCATCATCATCACTGTCACCACCTGCCTCTCCTCCTCCTCCTCCTCCTCCTCCTCCTCCTCCTCCTCCTCCTAAAATAGTGTCTTTTCTCGATGAAAATAACTCAATATTAAACTCGCAGCATGGATTTCGAAATAAGAGATCCTGCTTAACAAACCTACTGGATTTTTTTAATGTCATTTATTCAACTGGGAACGCTAAATTCCCTGGATGTAATATACCTTGATTTTCAAAAAGCCTTCGATACATTTTCCCCATAAGCGACTTTTGACCAAGCTAAGGGCACATGGCTTGGGAGAGCAACAAATGTTCATGGATTGGCGATTGGCTTTCAATCGTAAACAACGGGTAGTAATAAAAAGGTGAAACATCTGATTGGTTAGATGTTACTAGTGGGGGGGGCCTCAGGGCTCGGTCTTGGGTCCCACTCTTTTTTCTGATATATATCAACGATCTGGACTGCGGACTTGTATCTAAAATATCGAATTTGCAGACGACACCAAATTAGGCGGTAAAACATATACTAGAGAAAACTGCGAACTCATACAAAGTGAAACCTCGACAAAATATCAGACTGGAGTGATAAATGGTATTAAAATTCAATTCCGATAAATGTAAAGTATGCATATAGGCAACGATAACCTCAAATATAACTATCAAATGCAAATAAATCGTTTAACTGAAGTACAGCAAGAAAAAGGGTTTAGGTGTCCATCATCATAATGATCTTAAAACCAGTCCGCATTGCCTAGCTGCCAGTAAAAAGGCGAATATGATGTTGGGCTTTATTAACGCAATTTTGAACACCAAAACTCCCAAAGTAATGACACAATTATACACGTCCTTGGTTAGGCCACACTTGGAATATGCCGTCCAATTCTGGTCGCCCTGTTTTCGTAAAAGACCAAACAAAATTGGAAATCAGTGCAAAGAAGACAACCAAACAAATTCCATCTCTGCGAAATTCTCTTATGAAGGGAGACTGCGGAACTTAATTTTTTTTCCTTTAAAAGGATCGTAGAATCCGGGGGGTTTTTGATAAAAACCCTTTTAAATCCTAAAAGGATTTGAGTCTTATCGAGAACCTATTCGAGCTTTCAACTCAATGACAACAAAAAAAAAAATGGTTTAAAGCTAAACGGTCAACGTTCATCACTGATCTCCGAAAAAAATTTTTCAATGTGAGTCTTGATCAAGGGAACAAGTTCCCAGCAAATGTTTTCAAACCCCGCACAAAAACTACTTTTAAAAACGACTTGACCGCGCACTGAAAAGTAATGGGTATTGATAGTCCCTGCGAATTCATATTTAGTCCCCCGGATCGATTATTTTGTATGGTAGTGGTAGTTGTAGTTAGTATTTTCATACCCTATTTTTCTCACTACTTCCGTTTTCCCTTCTTTTTTTTAAGGACATGGTACCCTTTTCCCCCAAACTGTTTTCTTTCAATAGTTGTAGTTAGTATATTAGTTCAGCAGATACCCTCTCGGGGCCCAAAGGTCTCCTGGGGTCTGTTTTTTCCTAGTAATCCTTGTAAACCTATTAAACTCATCATCATCATCATGTCCCCCGCCCCCTCTTCCTCCCCCTCCTCCTCCTCCTCCCCTCCCCTCCTCCTCCCTCCAAAATAGATTTCGAATAAAAGGGTCCTGCTTAACAAACCACTGGATTTTTTTTTTTTGTCATTTATTAACTGGAGCTAAAAACTCCCTCGGATGTAATATACCTTAAAAAAAATATAAAAATAAAAAAAAAAACTCTCTTCCTTTTCTCTCTCTCTCTTTCTCCTCCTCCCCTCTCTCCTCTCCTTCTCCCCCTCTCTCTCCCTCTCTCTCTCCTCTCTCTCTCTCTCTTTTCTCTCTCTCTCTCTCTCTTCTCTCTCTCTCTCTCTTCCTCTCTCTCTCCTCTCTCTCTCTCTCTCTCTTTTTCTCTCTCTCTCTCTCTCTCTCGCTCGCTCGCTCGCTCGCTCCTCTCTCTCTCTCTCCTCTCTCCCCTCTCCTCTCCTCTCCTCTCTCTCTCTTCCTCTTCCCCCTTTTCCTCTTTTCTCTCTCCCCCTCTCCTCTCCTCTCTCTCTCTCTCCTCTCTCTTCCTCTCTCTCTCCCCTCTCTCTCTCTCTCTCTCTCTCCTCTCTCTCTCTCCTCTCTCTTCTTTCCTCTCTCTCTTTTCCCCTTCTCTCTTCTCTTCCTCTCTTTCTTCCCCTCTTCTCTCTTCTCTCCTCCCTCTCTCTCTCTCTCTCTCTCTCTCTCTATATATATATAATATTAATATTTTATATATATTATAATATAGCGAAAATGTGGTGTTGTTGTTTTCTGCTGTCCCCGATAGGGGCCGCCCCTGGGCGGAATCCCTCATATGGCACATTTTTTTTGGGAACCGGGTCGCCAAGGGGGTTTTTAAAAACCCACTTATGAGATGTCCGATCACTTTTTTTTTTTTTTTTTTTTTTTTTTTTTTTTTTCCCCAGCCTTTTGGGCGAGAATTGTGGAAAAAATGGTTGCGAGAATTGAGGAAACCTGATTGGTTGGGAATGGGTATGATGGGTGGTGAGGTAATGGGTGGGTAAATGGGGGTGAAGGGGTTGGGGTGTGGGGTGATGGGTGAGGGAAAGTTGGTGGGGAGGAACAAGTGGGGCCGAAGGCCACCAATAGTCCGAGGGCTAGCCAAAGTCCCGGGGGGCCCTTGTCGGCAGATTTATATATATAATAAGTTTTGTTGGTTGTGTTGTTGTTGTTTGTTTTTGTTTACTTTTTTTTTTTTACTTTTTATATTGGGGCGGAGTATGCGCTCTACTAGCCCCCCCCCCCCAGTTTCCTTCTGTTTTGGGCAAGTTGTTCTTATTTCACTATGTTCGCTTATCACCTTATCTTCCTCTTTCATTTTTTCTATTTGTTTATCTATCTTTTAAAATCCTCTCGCTTTTTCTCTTTTCCTTTCCTTGCTTTCCCTTTCCTTTTTTCTTCCCCCCCCCGTGTCTTCGCTTCTCTCTCCTCCTCTCCCTCTCTCTCTCTCTCTCTCTCTCTCTCTCTCTCTCTCGCTCTCTCTCTCCTCTCTCTCTCCTCTCTCTCTCTCGTCTCTCCTCTCTCTCTCTCTCCTCTCTCTCTCCTCTCTCTCTCTCTCTCTCTCTTCTCTCCCCTCTCTCTCTCTCTCCTCTCTCTCTCTCTCCTCTCTCTCATCCCTCTCTCTCTCTCTCTCTCTCATCTCTCTCTCTCCTCATTCCCTCTCTCCTCTCTCTCTCTCTCTCTCTCTCTCTCTCTCTCTCCCCTCTCTCTCTCTCATCTCTCCCCCTTCCCTCTCTCTCTCTCTCTCTCTCTCTCTCCCCTCCCCCTCTCCCCTTTTCTCTCTCTCTCTCTCCCCTTCTCTCTTCCTCTCCTCTCTCTCTTTTCTCTCTCTCCTCCCCTCCTCCTCTCCTCCCCACCTCACCCTTCACCCTTCCCTCATCATTCCTTTTTCTTTTCCTTTTCCTTTTTCCTTCCCTCCCCCTTTCTCTCGCATCTCTCGGCCGCCTAACCCCACGTCCTTCCTCCCAAAGCCATGTAAAGCTTTACATGGCTTTGCTTCCTCCCTTCACTTCATCCACACCGCATCATCGTCCCCAGGTCTTGCGGCGGTGCATTGGGCAAGTAGCGAAGGACACATCAAGATCCTTAAACTACTGAAGGAGTCTGGGTGCGACCTTGGGCTCCTAGCGGATAATGGCTCAACGGCCTTACACTTTGCACTGATGGAGAAGCAGAGCGGGACGGCGTACTGGCTGGTGCTTGAAGGCGCGTCGCTGGAAGCACTGAACAAGCGCCATCAAACACCGCTTGACTTGGCGGAGGATTTCGGGAGTCTCGAGATTAAGAGATTCCTGAAGAAGACGGTGAAGGAGGTGAGGTCTTCGTGTTGTTATTATATATTTTCTGTTATTTATTATGATTTTGTTATGTATTTGTTGTGTTTATAACTTTCTAGGGGTTGTTATTTTCATTGTATTGTATTTTATTACACTACGTATGTTATTATTTTGTTAATGTTATCTGATTTATTTATCTCTTTTGATTGTATCTTATATATACTGTACTATAGGGATGAATCTGAACACTTTATTATATCAACATTTTCATCATTATCATCATCAACACTTTATTTGTATCATTCTTTGTATTGTTCGTGGATGTGTGACCCTGTATTGTGACCCCGTTTATGTGACCCTGTATTGTGACCCCGTTTATGTGACCCTGTATTGTGACCCCGTTTATGTGACCCTGTTTTGTGACCCCGTTAGAACCAGCTGCACGAGGCGGCGTGTGACGGGGACACCACCACCCTGCAGCAGCTGATCAGCCTTGACCGCGAGGACGTGAATGCCCGCAGCCACGCCAAGAAGTACAGAGGTCAGACTCAACACCACCATGACTGTTGTTGTTGTTGTTGTTATTATTGTTATTGTTATTATTCTTGTTATTGTTATTATTATTTTGTGGTGATCTAAATTGTTTGTGGTGGTGGTGGTGGTGATCTTCGTCTTCGTCTTTCTCGTCTACCACTACTACTACTTTCTATTATATTTTCCTAAACACAATTACCGTAGATAACAGTAAAGTCGCCAGGACAACTTTTTTTTCTATTTACAGACGTGTGATGGCGTTAATACTTACATTTCTACATCCATGATTTCAGGAAAGTTAGAAGGGGCTATCTGGAGAATCTGTGTCATTTTGTGTCTTCATCTGTGTCATATTATGGCTATAAATGAACAAATGACAAAAATATCTACAAAGTGGCTACCAACAATCAAGTCGCCATCTAGTGTTTATTGACTGAGTGTCGTACCGCTGTCGTCGTCGCCCGAAAAAAAAACGCGTAGTGAAATTTGAAACCGTCTATACTTGCAGCTAAAAAGCATAAAACAACGCTAAAACAGGGTAGATTATACAGTCATGATATAAACTACTGTGTATCATCTTCAGTGGCACATACAAATCAGTAGTAATGCTATACTTAGTAATATATAGCGCCTGGCGACATGACTGTAGGTGGCGACTTGACTGTTATCTACGGCAGTAAAAACTAATATAAAGAATTCTAAAAAACGAGTTATTTGAGAATAAAAAGATATTTTCCTAAACACAATGAGTAATATCTAATATATTATTTTTTAAACGATTATCTGAGAATACAATTATATTTTCCTACTACTACTACTACTACTACTACTACTACTACTACTACCACTACTACTACTACTACTACTACTACTACTACTACTACTACTACTACTACTACTACCACCTACTACTACTACTACTACTACTACTACTACTACTACTACTACTACTACTACTACTACTACTACTGCTACTACTGCTACTACCACTACTACTACCACTACTACTACTGCTACTACTACTACTACTACTGCTACTACTGCTACTACTACCACTACTACTACTACTACTACTACTACTACTACTACCACTACTACTACCACTACTACTACTGCTACTACTACTACTACTACTACTACTACTACTACTACTACTACTACTACTATACTACTACCACTACTACTACTACTACTACTACTACTACTACTACTACTACTACTACTGCCTACTACTACTACTACTACTACTACTACTACTACTACTACTACTACTACTACCACTACTACTACTACTACTACTACTACTACTACTACTACTACTACTACTACTACTACTACCACTACTACTACTACTACTACTACTACTACTACCATTACTACTACCACTACTACTACTGCTACTACTACTGCTACTACTGCTACTACTGCTACTACTACTACTACTACTACTATACTACTACTACTACTACTACTACTACTACTACTACTACTACTACTACTACTACTACTACACCAAACCCTCACTACCATACCATCACGTACATTCAATAATTCCCTGTATCCTCCCTCTGTCTGTGTGTGTGTGTGTGTGTGTGTGTGTGGTGTGTGTGTGTGCAGGCTGGCAGGCGGTGCACAGGGCTGCGGAGGAAGGACGTGTGCAGGTGGTCATTATCCTGCTCCAGTCCGGGGCTGTAGCGGACGTCAGGACCAGCAAGGAAGGTGAGAGGCCAGTAGTGTTATCATTATCATCATTATTATTTTTATTGTTGATTTTATTTTTGGTGGTGATGTTTTGTTATGTTAGAATTATTCACGTTTTTATTCTTGTTATATTCCTCCTCCTCCTCCTCCTCCGCCTCCTCCTCCTCCTCCTCCTCCTCCTCCTCTACTATTACTACTAACACACTACCACCACCACTATAACCACAACCATTCCTCTCACCACACACACCCTCCCCATCTCCAGACTACTTGGAATAAAATCACAACTCCAACGAAGAACTCCAATCCCCAAGGCGAGACGGAGAGACCAGGACGCAAATGGAGCTTTAAGGGCGCGAACTGGAACCCGGGACACGAGGGACCCAAGAAGATCCTCCCTAAAGGGTTGCAGAGCGTAGGAAACACAAGCTATCTGAACGCTGTGTTGCAATGCCTCTATCACACCACCGATCTCACTGTCTTCTTGTTGGGGGAGGATTGGAGGTGAGGAGAGATGGAGGAAAGGAGGGTAGAGGGGATGGAGGAAAGGAGGGATGGAGGGATGGAGGTGTGGAGGGAAGGAGAAAAGGAGGGATGGAGGTGTGGAGGGAAGGAGGGAAGAGGGGATGGAGGGAAAGGAGGGATGGAGGGATGGAGGAAATGAAAGAAAGGAAGGATAGACTGATAGAATTACACTAACTTACACTTACAACTCTCTCTTCTCTCTCTCTCTCTTCTCTCTCTCTTCTCTCTCTCTCTCTCTCTCTCTCTCTCTCTCTCTCTCTCTCTCTCTCTCTCCCCCCCCCCCCCCCAAGGAGCCACAAGAGCGGTCCGAGCAGCGAGTATGGCGGGGTAACAGTAGAGCGCTACAGACAGGTGATGGCTGCTCTGTTGACATCTGAGGCACGGAGACGCACGCTACCCGCCGTCCTGCACCTAAAGGTAAACAAACGCACGTGGCTGTATAACTATAGTCTATTTTTTTTAGCAATGTGAAAATTCCATTGTATCTTAAGGTCTCATGCTTAGAATAATGCCTCTGTTTACCTGATGATATGGTTAACTATGATAAAATACAGCTGGAATTTAGAAGAAGCGTAGTATTTCCTTCTCCTGGCATCAAATATCAGTCAGTAAGCAGCAAGGGATCAGGATTTTTCCCCTTTTTAAATAAAATAGACTATATATAATCCTGTAATCCTGGTTCCCTGTAATCCCTGGTTCCTGTAATCCCTGGTTCTGGTTCTTGAGCGTCTGTATTCCTGTACCTTGGCTTTGATTCTAATCTAAACCTAACCTAATGGGGCCCCTCGACACCCCCGGTAACCTAATATATGTTTACCTTACTTCTTAGTGGGAGGGTTGGGGGAGGGTGGGGTGGACTCGATACTCCGGTCATTCTGTTTGTGAGGATCGTCAGGTCCACAGGTTTCTTGACTTTGAAGAAATCCAATCAATTTTCCCTAGATCTAGGGAATATGTACGCCACTACCTAACTCAATAACTATGTGGTTGCAACGCACATTTTGTACCTCAGCTAAATATCCCGCATTCCCCCAAGGTCCCCAAACTTGTTTTGGGGGGAGAGGGGGGAGTATGGGCAAACACTACAACAATACCTGTTATTTATAGGGAGGAGAAAGACAAGTGTTTACGTGCGTCTCACTCTTCTTCCTCTTGTGACCTGCATCGCCTCTGCTTTTCTTCCCTTGCCGGGGACACTTTTCAATGAGGATTTGGCTTTAGTTAGAAAGTTAAAACGTGGAGTTAGGTTAGGTTAGTGAATCTAAAGGTGGAGTTAGGTTAGTGAATATAAAGGTGGGGTTAGGTTAGTGAATCTAAAGGTAGAATTAGGTTACATTAGGTTAAGTTAGTGAATCTAAAGGTGGGGTTTGGTTAGTTAATTTCATATAACCTATTCGCTTCTTACTAAAAACATTTGATATCTCCAAAAGTAATGATTTGCGACAGAAATTCATTGAGAGTTTCTTAAGGTAACCAGAAAGCACACTCCCAATTGTGTAGGTAATTCTGGTTCTAGTGTAAAAAATGTACCTTGTTTCAAAGTACTATTACATTTTGTTTTTCCGGAAGTAGTATCTCCAATACGTGCTGAAGCTGAAATGATAGCCCTCCAGAAAGTAGATATGACTGCGTAGTTAAAACAAATCTTTACGTTTATTTCTGTCAAAAACAAGAACTAAATTTATTATAAACATATCAATAATAAATAGAAAATAATAATGCCTTCGAAAAATGTTGTGTCAAATAAACAATGAAAACCATTCATCATTTTCATCTATTAGTAGAAATGGAACTGTCGTCGAAAATTTCCGTCGGCGAGAATTCTCGGTTGTTGTCTCGCCGAGAATTTGGGTATACGAGAGTATTACCATAGCCGTGGGCAAATATTTTCTTTGTCCACTCCAGCTGCACCATGGTCATCACTGCAGCAGCTGCACTGCTCAGTGCCTGCTGCATCTTGCCAATTGCGAGGAAACAATCATAATGTTATTATAATTTTCATTCCCACTGTCAGTGTATGGTTCCTTTTTTATTTACTCTGGGAGGGATGCATTCACGTGAGTGACATACATAATTCCCTCATGGTTCAGCCGATACCTCTTGACAAGTTCTTCGTCACTCAATTAGCCGAGAACGTCTCTTTTGGCACGAAAAGGCCTGGTTTGGCGTAGGCGGAAGAGTTGTTGAGCTGCCATGTTGACGGCTTATGTCAACATAAGGATTCTTATGGGACCTCCGGACATCCCAGCGCTTATGGGGAACTATGGGAAAACAAAAGCACTTATGGAGATTTTTGGTGACTTGTGGCGAACTTCGCCATTTTGTCTGCATATGGGAAACCCATAAGCTATTATAAATACGGGCCAACCCCACAGCCCGATGTGAATGCAAAAGTCAGGGGTGGCGGATGTGGGTGGCATCACTGGCAACACCCCGTATGGCGACCTTCACCAGGCGTATTCGACCACACACTACCCGCGAAGAAAATGTTCCGTACAAATAAAAAATTCACTGCAAACTGAAGAACTATTTAGAAAATATTGACCTATATTTTCTTTTAATCATTTGACAATAAATAATATTCTACTTACTTCATTTGACGAGCGTGTTAAAAGGTAAAAGTATTCCGACATGCGCTGGCAGGTGACGGGGATGTCGGCCGTCATTGGTCCACACCCTTCCCTTTCCTTCCCTTCTTTATTCTCTCTCTCTCTCTCTCTCTCTCTCTCTCTCTCTCTCTCTCTCTCTCTCTCTCTCTCTCTCTCTCCAGTGGCGGTTCTAGCACTAAAAACTGGGGGGTCCAACTTGGGGCCAAGGTAAATGGCAAAACAAAAGTTTGGAGGGTCCTGTAACTAGTGGGGGGGGGGGCTTTGTGGGCACCACATAACATTTTGAAAGTTGAGCACTTTCCAGGGTCAATCTGAGGCCTATGGAGGGATATGTTAGACTATCAAAGTGAACATAAGAACATAAGAACATAAGAAAATAAGGAAGCTACAAGAGGCCGTGAGACCTACACGAGGTAGTTCCTGTTACTTAACACTACCTACATCCACCTTTCATCCCTATCCATGAATTTATATAATGTAGCCTCCTTTTAAAGCTCCCTAATGACTCCGCACTAACTATCTGATGACTAGAGTCCATTCCAATCATCTACCACCCTATTTGTGAACCAGTTTTTCCCTATTACTTTTTTAAATTACGCTTTTCCAACTTGAATCCGTTACTTCTTGTTCTACCCTGCTTTCTAGCCGTAAGAACTTTTCCTACCTCCTTTATTAAATCCCTTTATCCACTTAAAAACTTCTATCAGATCGCCCCTTACTCTACGCCTCTCGAGTGAGTGTAAATTTAATAGCTTCAATCTCTTCTCATAACTAAAGTTACGCATCCCATGAATAATTTTGGTCATCCTTCTCTGCACTGATTCTAAGTGATATTCAGTTAGAAAAAAAGTATTTTCAAAAGAACATTGGGGAAGAATTAAACGAAAGTTCATCTGAGATTTCATTCTCAGGTCCATTTTCTGTGCTGGTGAGTATAATAATCCAAGCTGGAAATATGAAAATTCGTGCTCTCAGGTACGTTTTATTGAAAAGAAAAGACCAATAGTAAGCCTAATACCAAACATACTAAACAATTTAAATGCAAAAAATATGGCAGTTGTTTATAATCACATCAACATAAATGTGTTATGTAAGTACCTTAGTCTACCTATAACCTCATACGTTGAAAATTCTGTATACACAAACAGCTATGATTTTCAGACATGGGCATGCAAATGCTACACTAGACACAATGGTGATGATACCTTCATTCGGCAGCAATATATTTAGTGCATCTTAATTCTACGATTATCATGCCGACTGTCAAATTCATCAACAAAGCAAGCTAAATCAATTCCCTCAGCGAGTGCACTTTCAATCGACAATAGTGCAATGTTACTCAGTCTGTCACTTGTCATAGAATTTCTGAGAAATGTTTTCACTAATTTCATTTTTGAAAAGCTCCTCTCACATGAAGCGCTTTTTTTTCCTTTTTTTTCGGGCCTCCAGCAGGGGAGGACCACGGGCTAGCTTGAGCCCGTCAGAGAGATGCTTTGAAAAAAGAGAAAAGAGAGGAGAGTGTTCGTGCTGCTGGCGTGCGGCAATGAAGCGCTGGTAACAGGGAGAGTTACGGCTATCAACAATAACTTGTATAAACAATCAAATGCAGCCTTGTACGGACATATGAATGACAGGAATTGTGCAATTGATGTAGGTTGTTCAGGTTCTTTCATGAGTAATTTTTTCACTATAGGTATCTCATGTTTTAAATCACTTTGATTGACTGAGTAGGCCACTGCAAATGCCTTCAAATTTTGTTCAGACAAGAATGTCTGTCCTCCAGGACAGAGAGCTGAAATCTATAATAATATAAGCGAAAGTGTGTCTGTCTGTCTGTCTGTCTGTCTGTCTGTCTGTGTGTGTGTGTGTGTGGTATAGGTTCCGCCCCCCATGGCGCAAACACCTCATATGGCACATTTTTGGAATCAGGTTGACCAGGGGAAGGTCATAAGCCCATTTATGAGATGATCCGATCACTTTTTTTTTTTTTTTTTTTGGCAGCCTATTAGCGAGAATTGTGAAAACAAAAGTGGGTTGCGAGAATTGAGGAAGCCTTGATGTAGGGTGATGGGTAATGGGTGAGTGAATGGGTGGGGTGATGGGTAATGGGTGTGGGGTGATGGGTGAGTGAATGGGTGGGGGGTGATGGGTTGGGGGTGATGGGTGATGGGTGAGGGAATAGGTGGGGGTGATGGGTAATGGGTGAGTGAATGGGTGTGTGGTGATGGGTAATGGGTGAGTGAATGGGTGGGGGGTGATGGGTAATGGGTGAGTGAATGGGTGTGTGGTGATGGGTAATGGGTGAGTGAATGGGTGGGGGTGATGGGTAATGGGTGAGTGAATGGGTGTGTGGTGATGGGTAATGGGTGAGTGAATGGGTGGGGGTTGAGTGAATGGGTGGGGGGTGATGGGTAATGGGTGAGTGAATGGGTGTGTGGTGATGGGTAATGGGTGAGTGAATGGGTGGGGGTGATGGGTAATGGGTGAGTGAATGGGTGGTGGGTGATGGGTAATGGGTGAGTGAATGGGTGGGGGGTGATGGGTAATGGGTGAGTGAATGGGTGTGTGGTGATGGGTAATGGGTGAGTGAATGGGTGGGGGTTGAGTAAATGGGTGGGGGGTGATGGTAGGGTGAGTGATGGGTGTGTGGTGATGGGTAATGGGTGAGTGAATGGGTGGGGGGTGATGGGTAATGGGTGTGTGGTGATGGGTAATGGGTGAGTGAATGGGTGGGGGTGATGGGTAATGGGTGAGTGAATGGGTGGAGGGCGATGGGTAATGGGTGAGTGAATGGGTGGGGGGTGATGGGTAATGGGTGGGGGGTGATGGGTAATGGGTGAGTGAATGGGTGTGTGGTGATGGGTAATGGGTGAGTGAATGGGTGGGGGGTGATGGGTAATGGGTGAGTGAATGGGTGGGGGGTGATGGGTAATGGGTGAGTGAATGGGTGTGTGGTGATGGGTAATGGGTGAGTGAATGGGTGTGTGGTGATGGGTAATGGGTGAGTGAATGGGTGGGGGGTGATGGGTAATGGGTGAGTGAATGGGTGGGGGGTGATGGGTAATGGGTGAGTGAATGGGTGGGGGGTGATGGGTAATGGGTGAGTGAATGGGTGGGGGGAATACATACATTTCTACATCCATGATTTCAGGAAAGTTAGAAGGGGCTATCTGGAGAGTCCATGTTTGGTGGGCCGAAGGCCCACCAAACACAGGTGGTGGGCCGAAGGCCCACCAATAGCCCTCCGCAGGAGCTAGCCAAAAAGTCCGCCCGGAGGGCGGCTTTGCGGCTAGTACCACATAAAATCGCAGATGAGTCTTTGGTAAAACGACGGTCTAACTAGCTAATCAAACAGTCTAATACTTCATGCAAGATGCTGCTGTGCTGCACGTGACTTGAGTCATATCTTTAACCGGTTGTTTCCAGCACGATGAATTCATCAAGTTGTCGAGGTTTTCTTCTCCGACTTCTATTCATTAATGGTGAAATGCAGCATTTCTTACAGAGTTCAGTAACCTTCTCAGAGTACTGTTCGATCAAGTTGGAGTTTCGCATATCAGCTAGATCTTCGCTGAGTGATGAAATGAGCTTGACTGCTTTTCTTAAGTCAGCTTGTTTGTCCTGTAGCTGCTGTGATACTATATGAATTTTTCCTAGAATTTCCGAGAAAAAATGCAGTAAATAAACAAACAATGCGTCTACCTGCACAAGTAGGTAGGTTTGGGGAGGCGGTAGCGGAGTGGTTAGCGTCTCCGACTGGCGTTCTCGGTGACCCGAGTTCGATCCCCGAAGAAATCCAAAACCTTTCTGCACCGTCGAGTGGCCTAAGAACACCCACATGCCCTGCCCATCAACTCTACCTTCGATTGCGAGTGCATCGGAGGACACAGGGGGGCGGCATGAGCCTCTAATCACAGGCGTCACTATAAGAATCCTGCCTGCGCCACCACGGGCGAGGGCCAACCATCACAGCAGCCCTCAAGTGAACCTCCAGAGCCTACCATCCGAGCCCTGGGTCACCACTGCCTACAGGCGCTATGGGCACAAAATGTAAATAAAAAAATAAAAAAAAAATAAAAAAAAAAAAAAAAAAAAAAAAAAAATTCCTCGAGCGGATTCAGCTGGGCAATTCAGATTCGAGAATCGAGCGGATTCAGCTCGAGATCCAGTGTCATCTGCAGAAGTCTCCTTCAGGAGTCTTACTATACATTCCAGCCGCAGCAAAGCGTTTTCACACGAGATGGCCCGACACCACCACCGTGTGTCACTGAGATGTTGCAGTTCTCGTGCTTGTTCTTTAGGAAACATTTCATGCTGTATAGAAAGGAACTTTTCGTGAACTACAGAGTTACTAGCGAAAATATAGAGTTCTTCAAGCAGACTAAAGAATTCAGCTGCTTGAGGCACATACTTTGCAGCATTGATCAAAACCAAATTGAGTGTGTCCGTAGCAGTGTACATAATAGGCAAAAGGAGCTTTATCACGAATGCGTTTCTGAACACCACTGATTCCTCCCTCATGACTGATGCTCCCTCAAATCCTAAGCCTACAAGTGAAGACTTGTAATCCAAACTCAATATTTCCAAAATCTGCAAGATTATGTCCGTGATAGATGCAGCATCCAACAAAACCATGCGAGTGAATGAAATAAAGCATTCCTGAATAGTATGTGAATTTTCATCATAAAATCTGATAACTAGTGCCAACTGCTCTGTTTTTCTAACATCTTTGGCTTCATCAGCTTGAACAGAAAAATAATGACATGATTTCACACTTTCTGCAATTTCGCCTGACTAGTGTACTTTTCATTCTTTGGACCACTTTTGACACGTTCAGCGATGATAGGATCATGTTTGGCTGTGAATCTAAGGAACTTACGGACATTTCCTGGATTCAGTTGATCATCACTTTCCCTGTGCCCTCTCTGGGCAAATCCTGCGTTACTTTCAACAAAATTATTTCACCAACAGTCTTTATGTAATGACGATTTTCACGAACTTTCTTCTGGTATGTCTCACTTATACTCTGAGCAATAGATGTCTTCTCAGCTTTATTACGTTGGTAGTCAGACCATGCAATACAGGAGGACTTGTGGCACTGAGAGTACAGGTGCTTTTCTATGGCACCTTCTTTTCCATGTGCTTTTTTCCATCGTCGAAAGCCACTCCTCACGAATGCGTGCTCTGCATGGCCATAAGATGTTTGTGCCTGCATGCAAAACAGAACATCGCATCACGTTCTTGAGAATATTCAGCCCATTCATATTTGTCAAACCAAGCACCCACGAATGACCGAGCATGGAACTTCCCTTCACTATGCTTAGGATCTCTCTGAGAC
>JACEEZ010002337.1:57500-130769 GCA_016584305.1 Chionoecetes opilio
AAATGACGCTGGTCGCGTATACTATGAGGAAAACGAACCTCAGATTGTCATGGGATCCTATATGTTTGAGCCCGAGTACGAGGTGGATTAACAGGTGTTAGCAGAGCCTGAGGTTCAGCAGGAGGACCTGGCACTTCTCCAAAACATAGATTGGTAAATAAGGTTAAACCATGTGTGTGTGGGAATCACAATGAAGGTACTTTCGAGAAAATCCTATGGTTAGTTTTGGAGCTACAGTCAAACGTCATTACTCGGAAACCACATACTAGCATTAACTACAGCATAGAGTTGGAAAATATGCGGGCGGGAAGGCAGAAAGTGTGACAGCCACACCACCACAGGGTCTCTCACCACAGGGCACGCCCACTCCACAACTGGTTTACTTGGTTTACTTGGTCTTGTTAAGAGGCAAAGCCTCACAGTCGTGGTGGTCCACCGCTGCTGTCAGTCCTGGCGTCCCTGTCTAACAGGGCCACCTGGTCTGGTATGGTGTTGGACTGAGTCACTGTCTTACGGGGGGGGGGGGCGCCGCCCTTGTCCAGCACACCCGTGTACACAGGCTCACCTCACACTCGTCGTCCCAACCCCACACACTGGGTAGGCGACTAGTCGCGCTGCACACTCTCACCCAGTCTTTCACCCGATGTGCACCCTCACTACACACCGTTTCTCAACACAACTGCTCGCCCCAACACACTATAGGCGTGTATCACCCTACACACGCCACTCCTTTCCGTGTGCAAACTTTTCTCGAAAGGCACAGCTGTCTTGCTGCACCCATAAAGGATGCATGCATGTGGCATATAGCAAAAAAAATCTATCAGAAACACCCAAATATCTTCAAGTACTATATTTATCTCTGTGTTTACGTGCCTCTGATCAAGCGCGGGAAGATGAGCCTCCCTGATGCTACGTCACCGAGCCTGAGCATGAGCGTCTGCAAACCTTGAGAGCGTTTTGAAAACTCGGGGAATTTGCAGATTTTGATTGCGGATTATTTAAAAACGGCTGACTTGATACAAAAAGTGACGACGTATTGTTGATATACTCGTTAATGGCTATGATTTGATTGCATTAAATCAGGAAAGATGAAATGGTCTGGATGATTACTTTAAAATATGCATTACTAGCCGCAAAGCCGCCCTCCGGGCGGACTTTTTGGCTAGCTCCTGCGGAGGGCTATTGGTGGTGGGCCTTCGGCCCACCACCTGTGTTTGGTGGGCCTTCGGCCCACCAAACACTGACTCTCCAGATAGCCCCTTCTAACTTTCCTGAAATCATGGATGTAGAAATGTATGTATTACCCCCCCCCCCATTCACTCACCCATTACCCATCGCCCCCCACCCATTCACTCACCCATTACCCATCACCCCCCACCCATTCACTCACCCATTACCCATCACCACACACCCATTCACTCACCCATTACCCATCACCCCCCACCTATTCCCTCACCCATCACCCATCACCCCCAACCCATCACCCCCCACCCATTCACTCACCCATCACCCATCAACCCCACCCATTCACTCACCCATTACCCATCACCCTACATCAAGGTTTCCTCAATTCTCGCAACCCACTTTTTTTTCACAATTATCGCTAATAGGCTGCTAAAAAAAAAAAAGTGATCGGATCATCTCCTAATTGGGCTTAAAAACCTCCCCCTGGTCAACCCGGTTCCAAAAATGTGCCATATGAGGTGATTGCGCCACGGGGGGCGGAACCTATACCAGACAACACACACACACACACACACACACACACACCACACACACACACACAGACAGACAGACAGACACACTTTCGCTTTATTTACCTTACCCATCACCCCCCATCTATTCCCTCACCCATCACCCCCAACCCATCACCCCCACCCATTCACTCACCCATCACCCCACACCCATTACCCATCACCCCACCCATTCACTCACCCATTACCCATCACCCTACATCAAGGTTTCCTCAATTCTCGCAACCCACTTTTTTTTCACAATTATCGCTAATAGGCTGCAAAAAAAAAAAAAAAAGTGATCGGATCATCTCATAATTGGGCTTAAAACCTTCCCCTGGTCAACCCGGTTCCAAAAATGTGCCATATGAGGTGATTGCGCCACGGGGGGCGGAACCTATACCAGACACACACACACACACACACACACACACACACACACACACACACACACACACAGACAGACAGACAGACAGACACACTTTCGCTTATATTTACCATTACCCATCACCCCCCACCTATTCCTTCACCCATCACCCATCACCCCCAACCCATCACCCCCCACCCATTCACTCACCCATCACCCCACACCCATTACCCATCACCCCACCCATTCACTCACCCATTACCCATCACCCTACATCAAGGTTTCCTCAATTCTCGCAACCCACTTTTTTTTTCACAATTATCGCTAATAGGCTGCTAAAAAAAAAAAAAAAAAAAAAGTGATCGAATCATCTCATAAGTGGGCTTATGACCTTCCCCTGGTCAACCCGGTTCCAAAAATGTGCCATATGAGGTGATTGCGCCACGGGGGGCGGAACCTATACCACACACACACACACACAGACAGACAGACAGACAGACAGACACACTTTCGCTTATATTATTATAGATGCATGAGGACAAGAAACTGTCACTCAGGGGAATAAAATTTTGATTTGGTGTTTTCCACATGAGTGATAAAATAAACTACACCAAAATGTACGTTTCCACGGGAGTGGAATAGGAAAACCTTCCTAGTGGAGGTAAATTTTATCAAGGGAAATGCACAGCTAGCTGGTAAAGCATTTCGAGCTATAAAATGATAAGGTTGGCATATTTGGTATGACGTGTAATAATACATTAATTCTAAATAGGGCAAATTTTATATGCTACAGCTGAAACCTTTTAATTGGAAAGAAAAAAAATAAACTGGGCACAGTTTGACATGATATTTACCGTATCTGCCATGAAAGGAGACAAAGTGTCAGAAACAAACATGGAGTTCTCAGAGAATAGCAAAGATGTTGATGGGAAAGTTACATTGAACAGAGAACCATGTAAAATTCTAGATAGGGTATAAATTTGTCAAATATGTTGATAGTGCCATGTGGTAGCAAAACAAATGCTTTATGAAGCCTTACTGAGAGGAAGAAAATTTCAGCTGTGAGTAATAAAATTATATTCTTCAATGGTGAACAATGTTAAGAGAGATAAGTTTATCTGTGATCAATCAATATTTTCTGAGGTCTGTATTAAGACAAGAAGTCATTCGTAATTTCTCTGCGAGTTTGAATTTGTTAGTAAATAATGACCAATGGTTAGTTAGTTGTACATAGGTAATAAATAAGAGCATCATATATGTAAAATAGTTCTGGAGGAACTGCTGGTCATGCATATAGTACCTAGATTAGTATGTTAGTAAGTACATAATCCTATCATTCAAACAGTGATTCAAACAGTGAAACGTATCCTAGCGCTTCGTGTCGTGGTGGAACGCCGACGTGAGTTTCGACAGGGGATGCTTGCAGCCTATGTTGATCTCAAGAAGGCGTTTGACTCAGTGCATCGTGAGTCACTTTGGGATCTTCTGCGACTTCGAGGGATTCCTGCAAGGACTATTGGTTTGATAACTGGTCTGTATTCTGGGACTGAGAGTGCTGTGAAGTGTGGGGCAGGTGTATCCAGCTTCTTTCCTGTGAATACAGGAGTGAGGCAAGGGTGCGTCCTTGCCCCATCACTTTTCAACGCTTGTATGGACTGGGTATTGGACAAGGTTGTAGATCAAAGTGATTGTGGAGCATCCGTCGGCAACACCAAGATCACTGATCTTGTTTTTGCCGATGATGCAGTAATCTTTGCTGAGTCGCTGGAGGTCCTGGTGATGGCTCTCGAGGCGCTGCACGAGGAGGCAAAGCCTTTGGGACTTGAGGTCTCCTGGCTCAAGACCAAGGTCCAGGTATTTGGAGACTTACTAGATGAAGCAGTACAGTCTGTTCATGCGTGTGGCGAGGACATTGAGATCTTGGAAAGTTTTACATACCTTGGTAGCGCAGTCCATAATGACGGCGGGTCACGTCAAGAAGTCTTACGGCGGATTGGCATAGCCCACGGTGTTATGGACTCGCTCAGCGGGAGTATTTGGCGTTGTCGGTACCTGTGCAGGAGGACAAAGATCCGGTTCTTCAAGTCGCTTGTGATCCCTGTCTTACTCTATGGTTGTGAGACATGGACACTAAATAGTGACTTGAAGAGACGAATCAATGCCTTTGGTAATAAGTGTCTTCGCAGAATCATGGGGTATCGCTGGGATGATTACGTGTCAAATCAGCGATTGCACCGTGAGACTGAATCGAGGCCTATTACCTACATAGTCCGTCAGCGCCAACTTCGGCTATATGGGCATGTGGCACGCTACCCTGAAACCGATCCTTCCCATCGGGTTGTATCTGTAAGAGACAATCCGGCGTGGAGGAGGCCAAGGGGGCGCCCACAAGGCTCGTGGCTGGGGCAAGTTGATGTTTCTTGTCGAGAGCTGCTTGGTATGGGAAAGGAGCCTGCATGGGAACTCGCGCGTGGTGACCCCCGAGAGTGGCGTCGTAGGGTGGGCGAGGCGACGCGCCCCCCGGCGTATGCCCCCAATGATTGATTGATTGAAACAGTGATTGTGGTACAACAGGAAGGACATAAGTAATTCATTCTTGTAGTGAATGTAATTCACGTATGCATTTAATACATGGGTTAGTATTAATGCAATGGGTTAGTATTACATGCAAGTAAATAATGTATTTCTACAATAAGTGCGTAATAATTCTTTCAATTGAGGAAGAATGAATGTCATGCAAAGCACTGTGATGCAACTTTAACAGTTACATAATAGTATTCTAATGTGAAGAGAAATACATAGGTTATCTAGGTTCTGCTATCCATTAGAGTTTCTATCGTGCAAGAGTTACAAGGTAAACATGGAAACTATAACAGTTTCTACTAGTATTTGGTCAGAACAATATGTAGCTAACCCAAAACAAAATTTGTAAAACATCAATGTTAAGGATTTTCAAGAATGTAAATAACATTGGCTTAGTGTGTTCTATAGACCTTTCCTAAAAAGAGAACAACGCACATTAAAATTCAGAATACATGGCAATTGTGAAAAAATCAGGTGAACTGATATAAAATGTAATGATATGGAATGGTATGGAATGGAATGACACTACTGTTTCTGCGTGTGTGACCGCAATTTTTTACGGTAATCATTTGTAGCAGTGTTTGTGTCAACATTAACTACAGGTGTGTCCTGTATTTTAGTATTTGGGCATGGCAATTCTTCTCCTGTATCTAATCCTCTAGCTACTCGTTTAACCTGGTCAATATGTACTGTCTTTGCATGGTATTTATAAATATGCTGGATAGTTATTTTGTGTCCATGTTCAATGGCAATGACTCTGTAAGGTCCTTCAAATGTAGAATCTAACTTTGACGTTAATTGTTGTACCTGAAAGTATACTACATCACCTATAGCAATTGGCTTTTCTGCTGTGTATGGGCGTTGGTATTTTATCATGTCCTCTCTGGACAAATCAATAGCGTCCGTGACACGCTTGCATATTTTCTGAAAATCAGCTACTCTTACTGTTACGTAGTCATCTAAATTATGTATTGGCTGTGTACTCTGCTCTAGAAGAGTGTAAGGTAGTCTTTTGTCTTGCCCAAATACAATGAAATGTGGTGTTTCACATGTGGACTTGTGTAAGGAAGAGTTTAGTGTGGCAGATACTTGTGGCATCCATTCATCTCAGTGTGAACTGTATGGTTGTGCTAATGACTTCAGGAGTTGGATAATCTTCCTATTTTGTCTTTCTACCATGCCGTTGCTGCTAGGGCGATAGCTAGTTATGTTACATTTGTTTATGTTGAATAGTTTGCAAATTTCAGTGAGAATTTGATTGTTAAACTCGGTACCATTGTCCGAGAGCAATGTGGATGGTGTATTGAATTTAAAGAAAACTTCATCCGTAAGTGCTTTAGCAAGTGTTAGAGCCGTTTTGTCCTTCAGTGGGACCAAAACTGAAAACCTAGAAAAATGATCAATGGCTACTAACAAGTATTGAGAACCAGATTCTGTTAGTGGGAGTTTTAGCAAGTCAATGGCTATTGTCTCCCAAGTTCCTTTAGGTGTAGGATAAAGTAGCATAGGGGCAGGTTTACCAACTGAACCCTTTGTTTCAGCGCATGACTGACATCTTCTATAATAATATAAGCGAAAGTGTGTGTCTGTCTGTCTGTGTGTGTGTGTGTGTGTGTGTGTGTGTGTGTGTGTGGTATAGGTTCCGCCCCCCGTGGCGCAAACACCTCATATGGCACATTTTTGGAATCAGGTTGACCAGGGGAAGGTCATAAGCCCACTTATGAGATGATCCGATCACTTTTTTTTTTTTTTTTTTTTTAGCAGCCTATTAGCGAGAATTGTGAAAACAAAAGTGGGTTGCGAGAATTGAGGAAGCCTTGATGTAGGGTGATGGGTAATGGGTGTGGGGTGAGTGAATGGGTTGGGGGTGATGGGTGATGGGTGAGGGAATAGGTGGGGGTGATGGGTAATGGGTGAGTGAATGGGTGTGTGGTGATGGGTAATGGGTGAGTGAATGGGTGGGGGGTGATGGGTAATGGGTGTGTGGTGATGGGTAATGGGTGAGTGAATGGGTGGGGGGTGATGGGTAATGGGTGAGTGAATGGGTGTGTGGTGATGGGTAATGGGTGAGTGAATGGGTGGGGGTGAGTGAATGGGTGGGGGGTGATGGGTAATGGGTGTGTGGTGATGGGTAATGGGTGTGTGGTGATGGGTAATGGGTGAGTGAATGGGTGGGGGGTGATGGGTAATGGGTGAGTGAATGGGTGTGTGGTGATGGGTAATGGGTGAGTGAATGGGTGGGGGGTGATGGGTAATGGGTGGGGGGTGATGGGTAATGGGTGAGTGAATGGGTGTGTGGTGATGGGTAATGGGTGAGTGAATGGGTGGGGGGTGATGAGTAATGTAATGGGTGAGTGAATGGGTGTGTGGTGATGGGTAATGGGTGAGTGAATGGGTGGGGGGTGATGGGTAATGGGTGAGTGAATGGGTTGGGGGGTGATGGGTAAGTGGTGATGGGTAATGGGTGAGTGAATGGGTGGGGGGTGATGGGTAATGGGTGAGTGAATGGGTGGGGGGTGATGGGTAATGGGTGAGTGAATGGGTGTGTGGTGATGGGTAATGGGTGAGTGAATGGGTGGGGGGTAATGGGTGAGTGAATGGGTGGGGGGTGATGGGTAATGGGTGAGTGAATGGGTGGGGGGAATACATACATTTCTACATCCATGATTTCAGGAAAGTTAGAAGGGGCTATCTGGAGAGTCCATGTTTGGTGGGCCGAAGGCCCACCAAACACAGGTGGTGGGCCGAAGGCCCACCAATAGCCCTCCGCAGGAGCTAGCCAAAAAGTCCGCCCTGAGGGCGGCTTTGCGGCTAGTTTATCTATATGAGCAAAAATATCTCGGCGCATGAATGGCCAAAAGTATTCTAAACGTGCTTGGTGCAAACATTTATCTTTCCCTGGGTGACCTGCAAGGCTAGAATCATGTAAAAGGGAAAAAAATCTGGGTATAAGTGTAGAAGGGACTATCAGCTGTGTAACCTGGCGTTTAGGTTCCTGTCCTGTCGTGAGATATGTATCTCGCACCAAAAGGTTGTATTGTAGCCTAAACTCAGTAAGTGGGACAGGGAATTTTGGCAATTGTGTATCATCACCTGACTCCAAGTAGTAAATGATGGGAGCACAGAAGGAATCATCTCGTTGTTCCTCGTCAATGTTGGGAATAGCGATTTGGTTGTCATGTTTTGGTCGTTCTGGTGTTGCGGTTACAAGTGCAATATTTCGTGATAATGAATCAGCAACGAAATTGACTTTGTCTGGCAGATACTCAAATTTTGGGTGAAAGTCTAGTATCGTCAGGCGCCAACGTGCTAATTTGCCTGACAGTTCCTTTGAATTGAATAATTCTACTACAGGTGCAGGGTCTGTTTTAACAAGAATGTTATACCCATAAATTACAGATTTGAAATGCTTCAAAGACCATACGACCGCCAGAGCTTCCTTATGGGTGGTTGAATAGTTACGCTCTGCGGGATTAAGAGTTCTGCTGGCATAAGCTAATGCACGCCATTTACCTCTATCATCCTTCTGCATCAGCACAGCACCAAGGCCTACATCTGATGCATCAGTGAAGAGTGTAAACTGACGTGTAAAATCTGGGTAAGCAAGGACTGGGGCATCACACAACAATGCCTTTAATTTAGAAAAGGCTTGCTCTTGTGGAGCTTCCCATGAAAATTCTACATCTTTCTTTAAGAGATGTGATAGTGGACTTGCAATTCGTGAGTAATCCATGATAAATTGTCTGTAAAATCCACTGAGGCCCAAAAAACTTCTGAGGGCTTTGACATTCTTAGGGGTTGGAAAATTTATCATTGCATCTACCAGAGACGTGGTAGTGTGTAAACCTGTGGCATCCAAAACATGACCCAAGAAAGAAATTTGTTTCTTCATGAAGGAACATTTTGTTAGTTTAACCTTCAAATTAGCATCTTTAAGTTTAGAAAGTACTCTGTCTAGTGTTCGTAGGTGAGAGTTTGTGTCGGGGGTACAAATAATTATGTCGTCCAGGAATGCGAAAACTGTATCGCCTAGTAATTCCGAGAAAACAGTGTTGATTAGATACTGGAAAGCTAATGGTGCGCCTGCTATTCCAAATGGTAGCTTTTTGAAAGCGTAATGGCCTGCAGGAGTACTGAACACTGTGAGGTCCTTAGATACCTCATCTAATGGGACCTGCCAGTATCCACTGACAAGGTCCAGTGTAGAGAACACTTTCTTATCAGGTCCTATGGACATCAGAATATCCTGCAATGCTGGTAGAGGATACCTGGTAACTTGACAAACATCATTGAGGCGCCGATAGTCTACGACCGGTCGCCAATCTCCTGTTTTCTTAGGGATCAAAAATAAGGGAAAATTCCATGGGCTGGTGGATGGTTCAATAACATCATCCTCTAACATTTTCTTAACCATGCCATCAAGTATAGACCTTTGTGAGTGGGGTAACCTATATGCTGGAATGTAGATAGGTTGTGTATCAGGTAGCAAAGGAATGTGATGTGTAATAAGGTTTGTCGTACCTAAAGAATCACCTTGTATGGCAAGTGTGTCATGATTTGCAGTTAGTACTTGCAATAGTGCTTGCTTTGACTCTGGAAAATCCATATCCTCTAAGGAAGGACTAAGTGCGTCCTGTACACACTGTGCATGATCAGTGGCAGGGTCTCCAGTTGATAAAATGGGAACTACTGGCAAAGTCGCAATCAGACCCACGGCCGTTAGGGTGGCTACAAAATCGGCTAAGTACGTTCCTGTGTGCAGCTTTTGAGTGTACGGTGACTTATTATGAATGTACATTTTAGTAATGCCCTTGGCGTTAACACTGCACAAAGCTGATTCCATGAAAAGAGTATTCACTCGTACTGATTCACTCAAACATATAGCTTTGCAATCATCATTCACACCTGCAAGTTTCAGAGTTACCAAAAGAGATTCGCGACCATTTAGTGAAACGTCTTCCACTAGACATGCACGGTGTGTCTCAGAATCTTGCAAAGGACAGAGAACAGTAGGGGTAGAATAGAAATCAGTTTCAGTGTTACTCAGTGAATCTATTACACTGTGAGCTGTCACCTGTGATGGCCGCTCGGGCACGCTAGTAATTACATTTACGTTAATTTCAGGAGCTTGCACTATTGCAGAACTAAATGTTAGCACTGGGGAACGATTTGTGACTTCGGGTATATATGTTCCATAATACCTAATCCCGTGTAAGTGTGGACAGACCTCAATGCATTTATCTCGCATTGTCGATATACCTATCAGGAGGTCAGCAGGGAATGATAATCCTTGTGAAATATGGAAACAGATAGGGGTTGCAGGCACGAATTCCTCAAATTTTAAGGGAAGCCATACTTTACCAATGACAGGGAATTTCTTGCTATCTAAACCTGTCAGTCTGATTGACGGAGGTTCTAAGAAAAGGACAGATTTCGTTTCATTACGTAATACATTCAGTGTATCTATGTCCATAATATTTGCTCCTGCACCTGTGTCCATAAAAGCAGTTAATTGCTTGTCTTTGTGAATGACAGGTACAGTGAGAACTTCATATAAAGTAGATGTACCTATAAATACCTCATCTAAGTTATCATCATTTACAGTAATGTCACTACGAAGGTACCCTGTAAATGTTTGTTCTGTAGTATGAACTGTAATGATAGGCTTAACCTTGTCTGGCACGGGTAAAGGAAAATATTGCCTATCTATGTTAACTTCTGGGGAACCCTGTATGACTTTCAAATTGTGTGCGTCACCATGAGGAACATGGGTAACGTAGGGGCGTTGTGTATTGTGCCTAAACCTTCCTCCGTCGGCGGGAGGGAATAAGTGTTGTTGTCTGCTGTGTTGCAAATAACGGCACTGGTTAGAGTTATGACTCCAGGAATTGTGATATACACAATACTGTTTCATGTAAAGTACGTATCTGTTGTAGTCTATTGATCTACAATGTGACAGAGTATGTCCTGGAACTATACAAAACACACAAAAATAGATTTTGCGTGCGTAATTATAGCTATCATGACGTTGATAACGTCGCGTCACCTGATAAGGTGGATTTGTGTAATGATTATGTTGCCTATAGCAGGAAGAATTTCTATTCCTACCGTGTGTTGTAGAGAAAAAGTTGTGAGAAGAATGCGGTCGAGCACTTCGCCTATAATATGAGGGGTAGATGTCTGTTTGCTGTGCACAATGGTTTAAGTGCTCTGACGGAGTCTGTAAAGATGTACTGTACGTAGCCATTGTAAAATTAGATGTAAAACTATGCTAAAAATTGCACTATAATATTTCTTACGTTTAAATTGTCCGTTAAAAATAGGTGTTGTAGATGTGAACGTCACTGTGTGAGACAATAATGTAATGTAAAGATAATGTAACACTTGTGTAATACCTACAACTGCATCACTGCCCAAAACTGTATAAATACTGTATATAAAATTACTTAGCTGTTTGCTACTAGCATAGGTGAATGATTAGGTGAGGGCCTGGTAGGTGAAGGACGATCAACACACAGGTGGTTGGGTGCCAGGGTGACGGATGTATACAGTCGCTGGATACACACAACCTGGTAAAGAGTTCACATTAGAAAAAAAATAACATATTAAACAGACAAAATAAGAAATATGAATAAAATACTCAGACAGTTGTGTTGTGGTGCACGCGCTTAAGTCCATAGTGTGAGACTGGTGGTGGGTAGCAAGGTAATGGCTGTGGTGTGTGTCAAGGGCGCTGTGCGGCAGAGAGGGTGTTTTGCAGGGTGGGGGGCTTAGTAAGCGTTATACGCTCGGAATACAGAGGGTGTTAGGGGGGGTGGTAGTGTTCCTGTCCGGGGGGGTGGTAGTGTTCCTGTCCGGGGTGTTGTGTTGCTTCGTCGCTTGAGGGATTAAGTTGATGGTGGGGCTGATTATTGTGTTGCTTGAATTGCGGTGGGCCATGATGAGAAGATCTTCGTATTCGGGGCGGAAGATACTTAGAGCCGGTAGAGCTGAGATGTCGTTGCCTGGCAGCGATGGGTGGGTGGCAGGAGTTGACGCGTCGACCTTGTGACTGCGGAATGCGCTGATGAAGCATGAGACGAGTGTGTCCGTCTCTCTCCACTCTCTGTAGTTGCTTGTAGACTCGTAGATTCTTGTAGGTAGTTGCTGCTTGTAGGAGATGGTTGTTGATTGTAGTACTTGTAGATATAGTAGTCGCCGGCTGAATTGCTCGTGGGGCTGTAGCAATTCTTGTAGATTCTATTGATTGTAGACTCTGTTGGGGCTTGTAGGAGTTGATTGTAGTAGTAGAAGTACCTGTAGTCGCTGGCTGGCTTGTGTCGCTGGCTGGTTATGGCTTGTAGTTTTGGCTTGTAGACTGCGTTGGGTATCTTAACACTGCGCTTTGTGTTATAAGACTGATAAAATCAGTTACCACCGCTTATGCCACCATTTATAAGTCGGTATAATTGTAGACTTATTTGGGTGAGTTAAATATGTACGTCCAACTTGAACACATTTATTTAGAGTCCAATAATGAACATAGAATATTTACAACCAATTATGTAGTGATACCAAGCCAGGGAGTGTTTGATGAACGCTTGTGAGTAACGTCTTGGTAGCGTGAAGATGCGACTTGTTCTGTCTTGAACACAGCCAGGGAGTGCCAGGGATGAGTTGTTGTAGCGAGTGTGTTCCGAGGCTTTCTCTCTCTCCTCCTCGTGATTCTGGCTTCTTATCACTTCTCGTTGATCCCTATACTTTATGCTGACAACTAGGCATTTGTCCTGTGATATACTTATCTCGGGCTTTGAGAGTGCAAGGGGTTCATGGGTCTCACGGTGAAACATAGCAGGAAAGATATATGTATAATTATATATATATAACATATATATATAATTATATGTTTAATACGTTCCTAAAAATATACTGTTTCTTTTGATGTTAAAGTACATGCACATATCCTGTATGGAAGTTATAATAAGTGTGACACTTGTGTAATATTAGTTGTAATTCACTAGTAATAGTTATGGAAGTTATTATATATGTTAGGAGTAAAATCTGACTGACACTCCAGCTGCACTGCCATCACCTCCACGCCCTCACCACAGTGCACGGGGTCCGCTATCCTGCAGTGCAGCAGAGCGCTGCGCACCACCACCATGCATCATCCACGTCGCCCATCGTCGCCACACGAGAGGGAGTGCACCGTGTAGCCCGCTATCCCCACTCAAAGTGTTCCGGCGTCAGCGTCTCCTGCAGGAGAACGAGGTCAAGGTCCTCCTTTACTATGGCCTGGATGATCTCAGGTCTCTTGACACGTACGTACCCCCTGAATGTTCCATTGGAGCACCTTGAGCCTGCGGCGGCGGGCCGCGGCAAATCACGGGGTGCCTTACCTTCACTTTCACAGTTACTCGGCTCCATTATCATCATCAGATGACAGGTGCAGGATGGGCACCTGTGATGTGAGGACAGGTGGAGGTTGAGAGAGTGGATGGGGATGATGAGGGACTGTGTGAGCGTGGGAGCGTGGCCACCGTGAGACATCTGGTGTCATCTCGGTGGCCACGGTGGGAGCCGCCACGGCGCAAATCACATTCCATCTCGTCGCAGATCAAGGCCTCAAATTCAGCCTCGTCCCTCGGGACGTCACCCGGCCTGGTCGAAACTCAGGAGCATCTTATGTTCTTATTGTGCCGCAACGTGCTTCATCTGCTGTACCCAGTATATAATGGTTTTGATGCTTTGCTAAGACCTGAAGATGTTTTTGACACTTTGCAAAGATCTGAAGTTTTTGATGCATCGATAGGATTTCATCCAATTTTGAAGCATTGAAGACATCTGGTGTTTTTGATGATTTGATAACATCTAGTCAGTTTCAGCTTTTTGACACATTGATGAGATCCAGCTTTTTAGATGCTTTGAAAAGATTGGCTTTTTGACGTATTGATAGGGCTGACACCCTTGGATTAGTTTTGACGCTTTGTATGCGCCCTGCTCGGGTTTTAAGAAGACCGCTCATCTATTTTTGCTCCGCCCGGAGATCGAACCCGGGACTTCTCGGTTGTGAACCGAGTGTGCTAACCACTACACTATAGAGTAGCTACCCGAAAGTGTGTGTGTGTGTGTGTGTGTGTGTGTGTGTGTGTGTGTGTCTGTATGTGTGTGTGTGAAGAGAGAGAGAGAGAGAGAGAGAGAGAGAGAGAGAGAGAAAAGAGGAGAGAGAGAGAGAGAGGAGAGAGAGAGAGAATTTACTCTCTCTCTCTCTCCTCTCTCTCTCTCTCTCTCTCTCTCTCTCTCTCTCTCTCTCTCTCTCTCTCTCTCTCTCTCTCTCTCTCTCTGTATTTCCCTGGCGAGAAAGAGTTTATTCTTTCTCTCTGTTGCTGACGAGTTGGGATCATGGATGGATCTTGGGAAACTTTTTTTTTGGGGGGGGGAACACGGAACAAGTTACCATTGTCTAGCATACTCTGATGCAGAATTCTGTACAAATTCGTTTTATATATATATATATTTTTTTTTTTACATTTTTTTTTTTTTATGCCTATAGAGCTTGTAGGCAGTGACCTCCAGGGCTCGGATGGTAGACCTTGGAGGTTCACTTGAGGGCTGTGGTGGTTGGCCCTCGCCCGTGGTGGCGCAGGCACGATTTTTTAAAGTGAAGCCTATGATTAGAGACACATGCCGCCCCTCTGTGTTGTAATGGCGGTAATTGGTAATAGAGCTATTCTGGTAACCGCTGGCTGTACGTTTGGCGACAGGTCTTTTGTTTGTCAGGGCAGCGCAGGTCAGCAGCTGCCCCGTGACCTCATTCTCACTCGCCTCGGCTCTGCCGAGCTGGTCGGACCTGTTGTTTTGGCTTCTTCTATCCCTCCACGTGTACATTCATCAACTGTACACTCACAGACCTTTCTGGGCGAGAAATATCCCTCAAAAACTCACCCCAAACTACCTGGCGTGTCACTTCCTTATCTTTTTAAATGCCTTATTAAAGGTCACTTGATAGCAGAAGGGAAACACACACACACACACACACACACACAGAGATAGATAGATAGATAGATAGATAGATAGATAATTTATTGACCACAGTGTACATAAATCTTAACATTAACACATAATCTTATAACAATACATACTGTTAGTACTAATATAAACAACAAATAATGCAATCTGCAGTCCATATAATTATATTAAAACAAAAACAACATCAATTGTCGGTGCACGAACAGTGCCAGGAGATATCCATGATACACATACCTTACGCATACAAGTGCAAAATATCATGAATAATTTTACAACATTCAAAATGGCTATATTTACCGTTAAATAGCTCACCTAAACAAGTTAGGCCTACTGTCTGCCTAATATTGTTTGATACAGGACAATTTTCAACAACATGTTCCTCAGTCTGTACATCGCCACATAGTACACACAGACATTCCTCCAGTGGCAACCGGCCCCGCCTCCGCCTATTCCATCTTCCAGTCTCAACACACAAACTATGACCTGACACTCGGAAACGAGTGAAGGAGATCCTGTATCGGTCGTCGACCTTGTGGCGGTCCCTGTACACACTGTGCACTGTAAGGCCGGGGTTTATGCTGCGGTACACGGCGCACCTTGACCCACTGGAAGCTGCGATGCGCTCATGCACATTTAACAAGAGGCCATGCATGTCGGGCACGTTGTTACCAATAAACTCTGCAATAGTTCTGCTCATTGCCGTGTTGGCTCTAGTGACAATTTCTATAGTAAACATTAATGGATCATCCGTTATATGAGATCTTTCCAAAGCTAGCTTAGAATAAAAAGTGTGCTGCTTTAATCTGACTAAGTCCGGCAGTGAAGGGTATCCTAACTCAGCGTAACACACGTCATTCGGGGTTGATTTTCTCACACCCAACAGCTGTTTGAGTGCCCGGTTGTACAACTTTGTAATTGGCTTTAAATCGGCTCCTACCCATGACTCGCAGCCGTACAGTAACGCAGACATTAACACCGCATCAAACACCCTCCGTTTCACCACAAACGGTACATCGTTATTCTTATTAACAAATGACACAAACTTCAGTACATGACCGAATTTGTTCTTGGCATGCACCCTAAGGGCGGACGACACCGAGCCGTCGCTGGTGAAGGGCGACCCGAGGTAAATATAGGACGTGCATGGAGCAATAACGAGCCCGTCCACCCGCAGCGGCTCCGCGTCAACCTCTGTACCACAAATCACGAAAAATTTGGTCTTACTTTCATTAATGGTCATCCCATGCTCACTACAAAACTCCTTCAATATCCTAACCTTGTTGATCATTCCCTCCCTGCTCGTAGCCAGCAATACAGTGTCGTCCATCAACACCAGTGTGTGGAGCCAGCCTAAGACCCCGTCAGGCGCACACACAGACACACACACATCTCTCAGTCGGACGAACGGATAAGGAGGAGAGAGAGAGAGAGAGGAAGGGTGTTTTTAAACACTTGGGATCTTATTTAGAGCTGCCCACGGGAGTCATATATGAAAATCCAGTAGGTCATTTATACACCACAATTTTCTCCCAATAAGAAAATAGTACGTCCTTAATTCTCATACAAATCTGCCTCAATTTTTCCTATCGTGGTCAATTGTCCTTATCACCCGCCACCTCCCCCCCCCCCTCTCTCTCCTCCATCCTTCTGTGACTTCCTCCTATTTGTAAATTGTTATTCTCCATTAACTCTCTCTCTCTCTCTCTCTCTCCTCTCTCTCTCTCTCTCTCTCTCTCTCTCTCTCCTCTCTCTCCTCTCTCTCTCTCTCTCTCTCTCCTCTCTCTCTCTCTCTCTCTCTCTCTCTCTCTCTCCCCTTCCATCTCATTCGAGAGAGATAATGTTTTGTATTTATTAAATTTATTTATTATTATCATTATTTTATTTATTTTTTATAGCAATGACGCGGGACGCGAATACTTTTTCCCCAAACACGGGAAACGATTACGGTTACGGTTACGGTTAGATTAGGATATATAGGTTACATTTAATTACCTCCAAGAACTTTGTGTGGGAATCACAACGAGGGTATTTTCAAGAAAATCCTATGGTTAGTTTCGGAGCTACAGCCAAGCGTAGAGGACCGTGCATCAGAGCAAACCAGTCTTAAAAAAATATTTCCCTTGACAGGATGGACTTGCTGGGTGTGGGAGCCTCTGTATGGAGGAAGAAGGAAGGCAGGCTTATCTCTTCTTCTACCCTCCGTTTATCTTCTCTCTTCTCTTTTTTTATTCTTATTCTCTCTTATCTTCTATTCTCTTTCTTTTAAACACTAACGCACACCGAATTCTGTCCATTAGATGATTAATCTAAGGAAAACAAACAACAAAACAAATGTGAGTTACTAACAACAATATTGTCCAGTAAATTAATGTTAGTTTTCAGCTACAGATAATCGTGAGATAAGACGTGTTATCCGAAACCAGTCTTATTTCCACAATGACTTCAGTTGTGAAGCTAAAGTATTGAATTGAAGGAACGCTTCTCTTCTCTCCTCATCTCTCTCTCTCTCTCTCTCTCCTCTCTCTCTCTCTCCTCTCTCTCTCTTCTTCTCTCTCTCTCTTCTCCTCTCTCTCTCTCTCTCTCTCTCTTGGCATTGGACTGCAGTGGAAAGGAAAGGGCATTTCCCATTATTGCAGTTGATTTTCTTCCAATAATGATTATGATAACTTGTTCCGTTATCGCCCCCCCCTCTCTCTCTCTCTCTCTCTCTCTCTCTCTCTCTCTCTCTCTCTCTCTCTCTCTCTCTCTCTCTCTCTCTCTCTCTCTCTCTGTATTTTCTTTCCTCCCCATCCTCTCCTTTATCCTACCGCGGTAATATGACCCTATCTCCCGCCTACCCCCCTCTCCCCCCGCTCTCTCTTGCCCTCGCTTTCTCCCTGTTTCTCTACTTGCTTTCCGCACTCAAATTTATATTAGTCGTATTATATTAGGTGGTTCTCTGTTTTATATATGTTTTATATTTCTTCTCCATCAACTCTTCTCTTTCTCTCTCTCTCTCTCTCCTCTCTCTCTCTTCTCTCTCTCTCTCTCTCTCTCTCTCTCTCTCTCCTCTCAGAGTATCAGAGATACACAGCAGATGTGTGTGTGTGTGTGTGTGTGTGTGTGTGTGTGTGCGTGTGTGTGTGTGTGTGTGTGTGTGTATTCCCCTTCTAGCATCTACGCCCGTGATAAGGCATCTAAAAGGAAGTGACACGCCAGGAGGTTTGGGGTGACTGGATTTTCGCCGGGTTAAGGCGGGGAGTGTGCATATATATATATATATATATATATATATATATATATATATATATATATATATATATATATATATATATATATATATATATATATATATATATATATTTATACATCTGTAATTATTTTGGTTATTAATGCTTCATGGACTGCAATCCCACACATCACCATCCCAAACCAGAATTAATCTGATTTATGTTTTCCAAAGGTATACAAAAGTAATGTTTCTATATATAACTGAAGTAAAATCAGATAACATTATTGTACTATCAGATATAGGACCTACCTTAGCTTCCTCATATCTCGCACCTCCAGCCACACAGCAAAACAATTTCAAATGTCCATATATATCACACTGCTGGACTTGTACTTAGAATGCAGAGATGAATAGTCTTTTTCTATTTGTGACAGCAAAATGTTATGAGTAAAATCATATTATACCATAAATCATCATAATTCTGGTTTGAGATCGTGATCCTTGGGACTGCGTTTGTGTTATTTTTTCTCTCCTTCCCTCCATATCATTTGTGTACTGCAAAATGTCGCACGAAAGACTGATGGGGGAACATACTTAGCTTGTTTGTATACCTAATAGCACCGTAAAAGGATGGTGTCTTGGCAAATAAACTGTAATACTCACTGCAACTAGTCCCTCAGTGATCCTCCATTATTGCAGCTGCGACGTCTTGTGCATGCAAAGAGAGCTTCATGACGTTACGTGCAAGCGATCTGAAGGCTATCTCCAAAATCAGTATTCCTTGCGCGTTGCACCTTGCAATAACTTTGGCATGACCTTGGCCAAGTGCCAACAGCCGGGAAAGCTACGCATGGTTGGTGTGGCTCCTCCTGGCCAGTCTTTGTCTAGCCAGTGCATCACTCGTATGCAAGGAAGGAGACTCCTCCACAGCCTCAAGTCACCAGCCGTACGTCTAAAATCCATCAGACTATAGGGACTCAGACATCATGTCTGATAGGCATCATAAAAGTAACCACGCTAACCAGTCTAGGCTTCATCTCTCTCTCTCTCTCTCTCTCTCTCTCTCTCTCTCTCTCTCTCTCTCTCTCTCTCTCTCTCTCTCTCTCTCTCTCTCTCTCTCTCTTTTTTCTTTGTCTTTTTTATTTACAATAAGTTACAGTTGATTTTATTCTTCCAGCCAAAAGTTCCCGGTGAGGTGCCGATAACTATCTTTAGTCTGCACTATTACATTTATAGTATGCCACAATTTTACACTTTTGAGTCAAACAAATTGCAACAGTTTGTTTTATTGTTGATTATTGTTTATTGAGTTGTTCTTTATGACATATACAAAATGGGACGCAGGTTTCAACCCAGAAGTTACCTAATTTGCATATTTTCAAAATGGCCGCCATATATATATAAGGCTCATTATCTCTAAAAATACTCATTTTTAGCACAATAAGTGCATTATACTTGAATAGTAACATGAACCAGTGAAGCTATAAAACATTTTTTCAAACTCAAATGACCCGTCTAAAACATGTAGGTCAAAGGTCAAGAATAAAAAAAATTAGGTCAAATGACCTTTTCTTTACAAAAAAAAGTGCATTAAGACATAGCTAATGATATTATTTTTTAACAATAATAATTGTTATATAGATATTGTACCCTGTCCGAAGTTACCCATGAAAGTGTAGGCCCTATGTCAAGACTTACAACATTCGATCACAATCAAATTAAAGAACATATGTAAACTGTTATATATGCACACATTAAGGTGTTCATTATTTGTATTATTCTTTTAGATACATACTGTGATTGGTAGTCAAATTCATCTAACTCTATGTTTGTGCATAGTCCGTCTTGGCAATTTCCGCAGAATTCGGTGCAGTACATCCCGTTTTTCTTGCATGAACATATCAGTGTGTCACAGTACTCCATGCATTTGCAGCGTACGATCCTTAAGAGGACATCAGGAGCTGGTCTGCTGTCCATTTTTGCAGGCAACAAACTCTCGTGTTGACTATTCCATCCCCAATCTTCCGGCTTCAGTACCACGTTTCCTATCCATATTTGAGTCTGTAGATACACTCTATAAGAATGATATTTGGCTGCATCAGCTGTTGGTGGAAGTTTCTTGATGTCGACACTCTTGAAGCCCTTGACAACTTTGTCACCAAACAGCTTTCTCCTTAAGATATTCAAACATGTATCTCGTCCGCCATACAAACATACCAATGCTTTAGCCCCAGCATCTCTGATTTCATCGTGGCTAGCTGAACTCGACATGAAAGATTCACCTATCTGCATTAGTTCATTAGATTTTTTAATGCCTAGCACGCAACCTTTGCCGATCCCATGGAGTCCTGACGTGGTATCGCATCCGCATACTGCATGTAGAAATGGTAGGTATGTGCATAATCGGCTTCCCAAAGTTTCACATGTCACCTGGATATTCCACAATGGGACTTTTATTGCACTCTTCTCTGACTTCATGAACAATTTGGTACCAAGGTTATGGTGGTGGCACATTAGCACAAGGATGTCTGTATCCTCAGCAATTACAAATGTCGTTTTGTACTCAGCCATACTGACTGCTGTTTGAACAATCAGTATATCTGCATCGTCTTCAGCATGGATGGTATCTATATCCTCTTTACGCATCTCATCTGATAACAACTTCAATATTCTTTTTATTTGTAAAGCTGTGTCTGCATTTGGTGTGAATTTCCTGTCCGACATGTACTTCAACTTCCAAACCCCTTTTCTTGCTTGCTTCGTTTATTGTGGCAGCTGCTTTATCACTGATTTGAACTGTGTTTTCATCTGACTGAATATTTAAACCACACAGATCACATCTTGAATCCTCTTCTTCTTGCTGATGTATTATTATTCTGAAAATAATAAAATATTAACATTGCATTAGTTATACAAATAATTATATCGTTATAAAAGGTCCATATATAATTATTAGACATTGCAATCCAGTAACATTTATTGAAATTTACAGCCCAGTGGGCGTAATTTGAGGGCAATATACCTAGCAAGATGATAAAACAAATGGTTATGTACCTTTAGAATATACTAATATGCATGTAGAAATAGCTTTGTTGATGGTTTCAATCTAGGAGAGGGCAGGAAAAATCTAAAAATAAAACATAATAAATAAGGTATATAAAACAGTTTTTCATTAAAATAATAAAATAATTAATGAATTTCCCCGATTGTCTAGCAATTAAATGCTCGCAATTTTTCTTCACTCCTCAGTCCTTAATCAATAGATTTTGTGTGTGTGAGGAACCTATATCTATTGATTAAGGATTGAGGAGTGAAGGAAAATTGCGAGCATTTAATTATTAGACATTTATATATTACTTTACTCTCACCACTCAATGTAAGCTCTTCGTCAATCGTGAGTCACAGGATTAACCCATTTTCTCGCATTACATGGCTTCTTCCCCCCCCCAAAAAAATGTCTTTGTTCCTCAGTCCTTCATCACGCATCCTACCAGATATCTAACTAGGTCTAAAAAAAAATAGTAACATATACTCAACATCAAATCATGACTCCTCTTTTTAAACTCACATAGGGTCTTCTATCCACCCACAAACAAAATTACTTAAGCTGGACAATACAATTCTCAAATGAACTTTACAAACACAATAATTAAATAGTAATGCGTTCTTAACTTCTTCACCTCCCTCACCAAGAGCAGATTTAACCAGTTTGGGGGATACATAATCAATGTAATGCACTTTACTCCCTTGAAGTGAGAACCTTCTCACTTCATCTCTTATTTACTTAGGCCGAAGGCATATAGAGTCGCGACTAGACTCATCCCTCTAGTCTGTAATGGTTATTCCTTTACCCAACTAAACCTAGGCATAGACACGTAGGGAGAAATCACGACTGGACTTTCTCCATACCCTTCCGTAACTTGGGATAAGGCTCACTTCCTTATTGAGGCATACACATACTCCAGAACTCCAGTCTCTCCGGAGGCGTGGGTTCGAATCCCACCGCTGTCACCAACTTGTAGCGCCCCCCCTTATAGCTTGATGTTAACTTGAAGGGCTCCACAAACCTGGCGATTACGCTGCCACCACCCACAATAAGTGGGAAAAAAAATTAAAGATTTAGAGAATATGTGAGTATAACTGGGACTTAATAAACGACTCGTTAACAGGGTTTCTGTATATTATCACATACTGTTGATACCAGTATTCACATCCCCACTTAACCTAAGGTTTCACCCAAAAAAATCACTGCACAATATAATCCCGACACGACGCGACTCTCACTCGTGTTTAACAAAAACCCAAGAATTCCTTTACCCCACAGTCACTATGTAAAGTACCTATACACACACACACACTCGCGATGAATCATGGCCTTAGCTGTATACACTGGTGTGTCCACGGTCACCCACTCAGCTCAGCTCCCCACAACCTCCATCAGCACACACGTGGGTCCCCTCGTGGGCTAAACCACCCTCTCAGCTCACTCAGCTCAGCTCCAAAACCCTTAGAAATTCGTTAACCAATGAATATTTAAGTTCCAACACATAAATAATCAATCCCCTAATACCGCCTTACACCGCCCCACACATACCTTTGAAAAGGGTTGTAAGACACAACTCCCTGCGCGTGTTGTCCCGGCAAGGCTTGGCGAGAGAGAGAGAAAGTATGGCTACCTCTCCCTTCCTTGCCTTCTTGCCGTGACGTCACTAGCGACCGCGGGCACAAAATATTGTCGGAACCTATATCTATTGATTAAGGATTGAGGAGTGAAGGAAAATTGCGAGCATTTAATTACTAGACATTTATATATTACTTTACTCTCACCACTCAATCTTAGCTCTTCGTCAATCATGAGTCACAGGATTAACACATTTTCTCGCATTACATTAGTATTATACTTTTGTGTTTTAAGTGCAGTGGAATAAGCCCATATTTTGTTTTCCAGTAGACCAACTTATTATCAACTTGTGAGTTAAAACTGCCAGCCACCACTGGCATTTCGAGTTTCAGTCCTCTCGAATTGAGGGGGGAGGGGTTACTAACTGGTGTTACATATTTTTCTAGGGAGCGTTTGGACATGTGTTGCAAGGCGTGACAAGAAGGGAAAGGGTAGGTCAAAAGTGATCAAACCGTAATTTTAGAATGGCCCTAATGACTTGCCGCAAATCTGCTAATTCTTTCGCAATACTTGATAGCTGTTCTTCCTGCCTGGCTGCAGCACCGACGTCGGCGTCTCCCGCTGAGAATATTGCTTCAAAGATTTTATATCTTCGTTGATATATTTCAACTACGTAGTTGCTTTCCCATCAAACACAAAGACATAGGGCCTACGGAGGCCCTACGTATGTCTTACCGGCGGCCCAACGGAAGTGTACGACGTAGGGCCGCTAGGAATTTGCTCAGAGGCTGACCGGCGGGCCGCTGTGGCGGCCCGACATAGAGCATATTTGCCGCTGTTAAATTAACTGATTGAGGAATATTTATGGTTATACTTTCTAAGTATATTGCAGATATATTAATGTTTTAAGGGGTGTTGCACAGCCCATTAGCCGATTAATAGACTAATGGACTGTTCAACACTTAAAAACATTACTATATATGCAATATATGCTTAAGAAAATTTTACCAGAAATTTTTATATGTCATTATCCAGTAATACGATGAAAAGGAGATCATAATTGCTACGGACATTGTTTATTTCATAATAACAAAAACATTTTCGTTATTGGGTTTACATGGTGAACGTGGAACACTGAACAGCCATGTAGAAGGATATAGGATGCGATGAACCACATAACAACATTCACCCACTTGTGCGTTTTCCCACTAACTGATTTCACTCACTCCTCTGAGTCTCCTCACTCTACCACAACGCTGTCGAGGAATTCCTAAAAAAACGTGTCGTACTGCAATTATTTATATTATTCAGTCTATTTCGTTATAATGAAGTTGCGAAAACATGTTATAACTAAGTTCTCATTATGTTATCGACTGGTTAAGGGTGACACTTTAGGCCTTTTGTGGATTTTTAACCGGCCCTTTGAAATGGCTATCATACGTCTGGCAGTTTAGTGCATTGATAGCTGGGAAATAATTTCAAATAATATTCTATTCTAAATCATGATAATTTTTTGTATTATCCATGTTAACTCCATCATCTACATATTCCTTATTAAGTGTACCATTGAGTATTGATATGTGTTGATAATATGTTGGAAATTATTGAAATAAGGGAAAATATGACCTTGTGTTATCCCGTAATCTTTGCTTGGTTAATCAAATTTTATTTTTATATGATACTAGCTACACACATAGACTAACTGATAACCTTTTTCCATGTAAACTCCTTCCTATGTACGTATCTCATCTTTATTTCTATGTATCTCTGGGTGTTGCTGATCAAGCTGGCAATATTTGAAATAAACTGAAATATGATAATTTATATAAACTATTATAAAAACCTCTATAATAATTTTTAATAGCTTGAACAGGCCTAATAATAGTGATGGTACCGATATTGAGATACTATGTATATTACTGTGTTGATATATGAGTATATAATATGAAATTAATATTTCCCAATTACAAATACGTACCAGCGGGCCTCCGGAGGATTTACTTCAAGTTGCCGCTGCTTGTCACTACTGATGTAATACTACATCAAGATAATCATATAACAGTTGTTTTAAAATGTTTACGCATAGAAATAATTCAATTCTTCAAATTCTGTACATTAATTTTCAACGTAGTAAATTTTCCCGTCTGTAAATATACCAGCGGGCCTTCGGAGGGCTGCCGGAGGTAAATTTGCCGCCAGCGGCCGCTGTTCGCCGCTCTACGGCCTACGGCCTACGTAGGCCCGCCGGTGATGGTTAGTTTTTGTAACTTTTCCAAGGGTCTCCCAAGGATCAACCTGCCATGGCGATACTTCTAAATATCTATTTGTCCGATGAAGTAGTAGTTACAGCGGTCGGCTCACAACTGAGAGGTTTGGGGTTCGAATTCTTGTCGGCGGAAAAATGTTAGTGGACTTTATCCTTGTACGCTGTAATCTCAGCTCACTTAATTAGCAGAGAATAGGTACGGTACGTGAGTCATGGAGTTGTGACCTCGAAATCAAATTCCTCAGCTGTAGGTGTGTAGATGTGGATCATGCAGAATGAATTTTTTTCACATTCGTGCCTATAGCGCCTTTAGGCAGTGACCATCCATAGGCCTACCATCCCAGCCCTGTAGGTTCCCTCAAGGACTGTGATGGTTGTCTCTCGACCGTGGTGGCGCAGGCAGGATTTTTATAGTGGAACCTGTGATTAGAGGCTCATGCCGCCCCTCTGTGTCCTCCGATGCGCTCGCAATCGAAAGGTAGAGTTGATGGGTATAGCATGTGGGTGTTCATAGGCCATTCGACGGTGCAGAAAGATATTAAGTCGATATTCGCTCTCATTGGGGATCGAGCTCGGATCACCGAGCACGCCCCTGGGAGACACTAACCACTCTGCTACCGCCTCCCCTTTGTGTGTGTGTGTGTGTGTGTGTGTGTGTGTGTGTGTGTGTGTGTGGTGTGTCTGTGTGTGTGTGTGTGTGTGTGTTGACTCTTCCATAGACTACCAGATTGGTCTACACCACACCACGAAGGGTTATAACCAGGCGAAGGAGTTAAAAGGTTTATATAATATATTTTTCACGAAAATAAGTAATTTAAACTTTCAGATACCAAGTGTTGGGATGAAAAACGATAATGGATTTTTCCGGACGTGCACCCTGTTGGTTGTCGTGTTGGTGGTGGCAGTGCTGATGGCGGAGTCAGAGGGACAGCGCATAAATTGTAGACAACGAGCTCTTCGCAGGAGAGGAATTTGTATTCCTAGAAAAGGTAAGAACAAATATGTGTTAATCTAACAAAAGATCAAAAGAGTGGACAGCATCATAGATAGTACATGGATGATTCAGAATATTTAAGTAGGTATATTACACATCTTTGCTTACAATACAGGCTTGCTGTTTGGTGTGACGGCCACAGACACACACACACACAGGCAAGTGCGAGGCTACACGACTGACGCTTGTCAGGGCGGGCTGCATATTCCCGTTCTCTATGCGAGTATGTGGTTTCCGAGTGAAGACGCTTGGTGTCGATAGTGCCAATACGTCGGCGTTGGTGTCGGAGCAAAATATTTTGCTCCGAAACTAACCATAGGATTTTCTCGAAAATACCCTCATTAATTGTGATTCCCACACAAAGCTACCTTCGACTGATCAAGGAAATTTAACAAACCCAAACCGCGACCGAACGTAACCTATCCTGACGTGTTCATGTGTATAGGCGGGGTTCACACTACACGTTTTTGCTGTCCGTGTGTACGTGGGCGTGGCGATCAGTGATGTCAGAGTGATGTCACTGATCGCCACGCGCACGTAGACGCGGACAAAGAATTGGGAGCTCCGAATAATGTGAGGCTGGGACGCACGTCTCTCAAAGTCAGTGACGTCAACACTGCTCCAGCAGGTGGTCGCGTGGAGCCTGGTTCAAACTTCACCGGCAGGAAATGACGTCACTGTGACGTACTGTGAGTCACTGATGACACGACGCACGTAGACTACGTCCAGCAATAACGTGAAGTGTGAACCGGGCCATACCAAAGCCGTCTGTATGTAAAAGCCTGCGCCTGAGATTGATGACGTCACGGACGGAGTCTGTACGAGGCCACCGAGATGACAAGTTTACCTACCTAATTATATGTTTATCAGTATAAAAGATATATTGTTATCTTCGGAAATGTTTGTTCTATAATATTATCAAATAAAAACCCGTAAAACACACTAAAGAAATGCCATTATGAGACTCTCAAGAAATATGCATGAACTTAAACTCTTCGCCATTTAATATTTTTCTCGAAAACATTTTACATGGAGAACATCAATAGAAGCGGAATTTAGTTAGCTTTCCATTGCTATATTTTGTTTTCTGATAAATGAATTAGCAGCATGCATAAATTAGCGTTAACTAAAAACATAACATCATGAAATCGGGTAATTTCGTACCTAATATATGTTTATCAGTATAAAAGATATATTGTTATCTTCGGAAATGTTTGTTCTATAATACTATCAAATAAAAAACCGTAAAACAGACTAAAGAAATGCCATTATGAGACTCAAGAAATATGCATGAACTTTAACTCTTCGCCATTTAATATTTTGCTCAAAAACATTTTACATGGAGAATATCAATAGAAGCGGAATTTAATTAGCTTTCCATTGCTATATTTCGTTTTCTGATAAATGAATTAGAACCATACATAAATTAGCGTTAACCAACTAAAAAGATCATGAAATCGGGTAATTGTTCCCGATTGATGATGTTATTTATTTAGTTAACGCTAATTTATGCATAGTTCTAATTCATTTATCAGAAAACAAAATATAACAATGGAAAGCTAATTAAATTCCGCTTCTATTGATATGCTCCACGTAAAAAGTTTTCGAGCAAAATATTAAATGGCGAAGAGTTTAAGTTCATGCATATTTCTTGAGAGTCTCATAATGGCATTTCTTTAGTGTGTTTTACGGTTTTTTATTTGATAATATTATAGATCAAACATTTCCAAAGATAACAGTATATCTTTTATACTGATAAACATATATTAGATAGGAAATTACCCGATTTCATGATGTTATGTATTTAGTTAACGCTAATTTATGCATGCTGCCAATTCATTTATCAGTAAACAAAATATATCAATGGAAAGCGAATTAAATTCCGCTTCTATTGATATTCGCCATGTAAAATGTTTTTGAGCAAAATATTAAATGGCGAAGAGTTAACAGTGGGTGAAAGGTGGGTGCAATGAGAGCCGTACCGCCCGTACATCCTCACTCGCTGAAAGCTCGGCTCCTACTGACTTGTGGAGCAGACTCTGCTACTGACGTCACGTCCATCCCGCTCTCCCAGACGCAGGCTTTTGCATAGAGAAGGCTTTGGCCATACTCTTTCAGAAAACGGGAATTTGCGGGCGGGCTATAGACTCGTTGTCCTCTTGAGGCTCACGACATCACCACATCCAGTCACCGTAGATTTCTCCGTCGCCAGCCATTTACTTCGCACCTGTGTTTTTTTCCACCACCACCCGAAGGCCACTATCGTTGCATACCCAGCTTCTTTCTACCATTGATATCCATGCTGCACCGGGTCTCATATCCCGTTCTGGGGGTGTTACTCAAGGTCAGGCCTCAGGAAGTTAGGATCCAGCAGGTTCCAGGGCAGACATTCAGAAAGAGTTAAAGGGCACAGTGTTTAGCTTAACTAACTTCCTCTATTTGTACAACCCGGAAGTCGCGGGGATTCTGGTACGAGATATGGCAGTGGCGCTACGGTGTCACTATGGGTGATCTTTTCCGCTTGATAATCTCTCTATTCGTAACTGGTCTTCCTGCCATTTGGGGGAAGCAACCACCCCGGGAGGCGGGTCACAAACCCCGGCTAACACCCGATACCCATCACGGCTGGATGGACAAGGACTTGGGGTTTTATTAAGGAAAAGGGAGCCATTATACCTTCAGTCTGATGCGTGGCGGTTAGTGGCAGCTACCCGCCGGGCTGGTGAAGCGAGGTGGTCTCGGTCAGGGTCTCGGTGAGGTGCCGCAGTTCACCACTCGGCCCATCACCCCATAATAAACTCACCACGAGTGTAGGAGATAGTTTTAAGGCCTAATTTCATTTGTATACTTGCCCTGTTCAGTTCTTGAGTCAGAAAACATCATATATACTCAATTTATGAGTATTTTTATGTATATTGCGTGCTCTACAACTGCCTAGAGGCAGTTGCCTGGTTTCGACAGCTCAACGTCTTTAAATACGTCATCAATGTGCCTGCAGAATGCCAAAAGTTGCCCAGAACAGCTGTTGGAAGTCGCTAGGTCGTGCAGACCGGAAGTAAGCCTCTCTGAATGTAGCCCCAGCAGCTTAGGGGCTTTCACACATACCGGTCTAACGCGCTGACAACTGTTGACCTTGAGTTCTTGGCCGATTCATCCCAAATTTGGAGCTAGCACGAAATTAGCATGACCCTAGTAAGAACTACCTGGAACTATAGTCTATTCACTTAAGCTGGATTTTTGGGAGCTGCTCGATGCCTACCCGAGTTTGTAAGGACGTCGCTGATTGGCTGATAGACTCGGGCTGGGTGGTAGTGGTGGTGGTACCTTGCCTAGCCGCTACCAAAACCCTTGCGTTGCCTCAGAAAAATATTCATATTTCTTTGCTTAACTCACCTCTTACACAAGATAGGCCTATTTTGTTTGTATCAGTGAATCAGGCAGTGATTGATCAACAATAACACGCTATTCGTAACTCAATAGGGTAAAAATTAAAGTCATGACTGAGTATCACAGGAGTAGGCAGATTTTCAGGTTTCAGTGCATTGAAATGTTGTACTCCTACCCGATATTACCAAGCTACCAGATGATATTTAGGTTAAACTGAGCCTACTATCGTGTTCAGGATACATTGTTGCATATCTTGAGAATAAAAAAATTTCAGTAAGACTACACCAATATTAAGATAATTGAAGGAAAGTAAGACGGTGTATAAACATTTTGTCTTGCTTTTTTTGCTTCAACTCGCTGTAACTCCATCAGTTTTGCTCGCATTAAATTTTGAATCGCTGTTTCAAAATTCTCACAATTTTCCGATTCTTAAGGTATGTAGCACGTACCAATAAGGGAAAAAAAATGTTGTGGTCAAAGTGTTTAATAAAGTAAAACTACTGAAACTGGCGCCGTGACTGGTGAGCATTGCTCCCTACATGAGAGATGAGTTCTGCTATCAGAGGCTCACCAGCCCCTGTGCCAGTTTCAGTAGTTTTACTTTATTAAACACTTTGACCACATAATTTGTTCCTTATTGGTACGTGCTACATACCGTAAGAATTGGAAAATTGTGAGGATTTTGAAACTACGATTCAAAATTTAATGCGAGCAAAACTGATGGAGTTACAGCGAGTTGAAGCAAAAAAAGCAAGACAAAATGTTTACACGCTGTGTTACTTTCCTTCAATTATCTTAATATTGGTGTAGTCTTACTGAAATTTTTTTATGATCAAGATATGCAGCAATGTATCCTGAACACGATAGTAGGGTCAGTTTAACCTAAATATCATCTGGTAGCTTGGTAATATCGGGTAGGAGTACAACATTTCAATGCACTGAAACCTGAAAATCCGCCTACTCCTGTGATACTCAGTCATGATTTTATTTTTTACCCTATTGAGTTACGAATAGCGTGCTATTGTTGACCAATCACTGACTGATTCACTGATACAAACAAAATAGGCCTATCTTGTGTAAGAAGTGAGTTAACCCCTTCACTGCGGCTGGTACAAATACGGTCTCTCAGCTATTTAAGGGTTCGCTGCGGCTGGTACATATATGGTTTCTGTATTTAAATTGCGCGCTCAATGATATTATGGGTAAATATTCGTTGTGATAGGCTTGTATGGCAACAGTGTCAAGTGTTGCGATATAATATAACCTCTTTTTCTGCTTGCGTGAGTTAGTGTGACTAATAAGTTCAAGCGGTACAGTACGACGTGTTGACGCTGCCGCGCCCTCTACTTGAATGGCGAGGCTAAATAGTCAAGATATTCAATATATTCTTGATGGATATAAAACAGAAGTATGAATGAATGAATGAATGCATGAATGAAGCATTTATGTACCAAAATAAGCTGTATTATGTTGAGTAGTAAGTAGTTTCATTGTGCGTCTGGCAGCACGGTCACGGCCCTGTTGCTGCACTTTGACGTAACTCTTCACTTAGCTGGTAGCCTCCACCAAGACGAAACATAGATTTTCTGGTAAGGAATGAGCATCCTATTCATTTAGGCACTTTAAAATATGATCAGTAATTATTTTATATTTTAATTAAACCTGCCGCACAAGGGGGTAGGCCTATGAATTTGATATCCGCAGTGAAGGGGTTAAGCAAAGAAATATTAATATTTTTCTGAGGCAACGCAAGGGTTTTGGTAGCGGCTAGGCAAGGTACCACCACCACCACCACCCAGCCCGAGTCTATCAGCCAATCAGCGACGTCCTTACAAACTCGGGTAGGAATCGAGCAGCTCCCAGCCCAGGAATCCACCTTAAGTGAATAGACTATAGTACGTAACGTACACGAAGTGAATACAATCTAATATGTATTGACAAAACCTAATGTCATAGCGGGCACGAGGCGAGCACGAATCGAGCACGATCTAGCACGACTTCAATTCGACAATACCTGAGTATGCACCGAAAGGTTGTAAAAGGACCGCGGGAGGATATCTTGCATCGTTCCCAGGTACAGAGCATCAAGAAGACCATAGACGTGGACTTATTGATGTACGTACTTACCTGAGAGTCAGCTCGAGTTGCTGAAGTTAAAATGTGACCTGGATGTCTACTTTGGAAAATTGTCGTTGTGAATGAATCTCCTGATGAAGAGGGAGAAGAAAAAAAGGAAGAATTGAGAAGTAGGGGGACATTCTGAAGGATGCCATTGGAGCCCTATTTGAGACTTGCTATAGCCCTTCGGTACTTGGCCACAGGAGACACATACAAGAAATCACAATACGTTTTCAGAGTGGCTCACAATACCATAACCATCCTTATCTTAGAGACGTGTGAGGCAATCAATGAAAAGTACCTGGAGGAGTTCCTATCTTACCTTAGAACACATGAAGAGGGGAAGGAAGTGCCTGCCCTGTACTCCAAACGCTGGTATTTCCACCATGTTCTTGGTGCTGTTTATGGGAAACATGTGGCGTGCAAGTGCCTTCTCAAGAGTAGATCTCATTAGTACAATTACAAAAAAAATTATCCATTGTACACTTGGCTGTGGTTGACGCCTATTAGAAATTTATGTATGTTGATGTTGGAGCCAAGGGAGGTTCGTCTTATGGACTGACACTGCTGTGAAAAAGGCTTTGGAAGTTTGGACGCAAGGAAACGTTCAGCTGCCACCACTGGAACCACTTCCAAACCAAGAGACCCCATAACCTTACTTAATAGTACAAGATTTATCTTCACTTACATATTGAATTTCCGCCAAGAGGCATGCGCGTATAATTTTTGAGTGATTTTGACTTTAATCGTGTGGGGTCATATGTTTCAATAGTTAAGTGTTAATTAATTCAATCAGTTTCAGACGGCCTCCCGCAATTTGTATTGGTGTCCATCTGGCTCGTGGTTACTGTTTGTGCTCAATCGTGCTAGTTCTGGATGGGGCCCTGATATATAATTTCACCTACTCGAATTTGTATTGGAATCGTGTGAGTTACACGGACTCACACGATAATCGTGTTCGCTCGGGACACAACCCGAACGAACACGACCTAGGACGTACCATCATGAGCAAGCACGATGCCTATACAAACGATGTTCACACGAAATTGCCTAGCGTCCCAATAAATATCGAAAGATGTGAGCATGCTAAAAAAGATTCGGAGAGGTGCCGATCCCAGCACGACCTCCCTGACTTCTCCTAATCTGTCCCGACAATTATACCGACCACTTCCGATTTGAATTGTCGGTGCGAATCGGCGCACAAGTCGGAAAAATGTATAAAAGTCCCTTTACACATACTCCGGAGAGTTTGGAAGGTCTTTCCCCTATCAGTTTCTAGACCAGACTCGTTGCTCCTACCACTGCCCACGGCAAGACTCATACAAAGGCGAGCACTCTATCCAATCACATTCCTGCGTAGAGGTCACGTGATAACTTTCTCTAGCCGTTCTCAAGGGCGAGAGTCGTGTGGTACCTTTCGTCTCACCCACGTCCGGTAAACTGGACTGGGACAGGTTTCCCGCTCTATGGTCCGTGATTGCACTATCTCACGGCGCCCTGCAGGCCACAACATACCGCCCGCTCTGCCGGTTGACCCCACATCCGTAACTTTAAGCAGGAGTTTTCTTTATATGGTCATGGATAAGTTTTGAGATATACGCCGTTAAACATTTGCGTGTGTTTGGTACTTGGTCTCCTCCTGTATTTTCCAGAACATTATATCAATAAGTAGATGGGGATCAGAGGGTACCATCCTCCTCTTTATTACCCGGTTTTACACACTTTAAAAGCCACCATGACTATCGTGTTTATCTACTTTTTCTATTTTTGTTCCTCAAATAAAAAATATAAGAAAATGCGAAAAAAGCATAAGCAGCAGCTCGCATTGCCATTATGGCAAGTGTCTTCTTCGACAACCTTGATATAGTGACAGGATGCAAAAATAAGGCATTTCAAGGCAAATAAAACTAGGAAAGTTGCTGATGACTGGGAGAGAGAGATGCATACGTGCATCTCTACCAATACCTCGGCCAGCACTGTGTGTGACTGAGAGTGACTGAGACTGGGAACGTTCAACGTGGACACCCACCCTCAGAGTCCCTCTGCACGCTACTGTATCGACAAACGTGCTAGACACCACTAAAATGCATCAGAAAAATCGATAAATGATCATTGTTCAATTTAATTTTTATTGATATTTTACTACCAATATAGATGTAAAAAAAAGATGGGCGTGACGCAGCCTGTCACGGCGTGCGCGGGACCTTTAAGTTGTCCCTTTAAATATCCGAATTTTGCCAAAACACTTTATGGGAGTGTTATGGCCAGATGTATCTGTATGAGGATTTGCACCATTTACACTATTTTTTTTATTTTTCAAAAATTCATTGAAAAAATCGACCGGACGGTCCCCTTAAACAAGATCAAGGCCATCATGGTCGGGAGATATAAAAGGTAATTATGTACTGCACGTACTCCATAAATAAAACATGAAAAATAATCAATAAGGATAAACAAATGTTGATAGGTTTTTTATCCAATGTCTTCCAGAGTAGTCTTCCTTCCCAATGTCTTCCTTCCTCAGTAGCTATGCCGTAATTAGATATATGGATATGTATTAGGGTTGCCCTCATTTTTCGAAAGTCGGAATTTTTATCGGGACGGGCAGTTTTTTGGTTTGAATCCAATAAAAAAAAACGTGTGTAAAATATTTTTGAAATAAATTAATATTTAGAGGTCGCTCAACGAGGTCAAAGTTCGGAAATTTTGGAAAAAATGTGGTATTTTACAATGTTACAGATGTGTATGTAATTGGAAATTAGGACATATTTTGCTCGATTGTTACCATACATGCTAAATAACATAATTGCTTTACATACTTTTGGTTCTAGGTCCCCCTCGTTACGAGTATTAGCCCCTCATGGGGGGGTCTCATGGGCGCCCATCTCCCACTCATTGTCGCCTAGGTCGCAGAGGTCACTGAAGACTTGCGGGCGTCAGGATGGCCACGGCGGTGACTTTCGACAACTTGAAGCAAGTATTGCCTCTGTTCTTTATCTTTCGTGAGGGCCAGGTTGAACTGCTGCATGCATAAGCGCCACACCCCGTTCAGCGAAATTGTTTGTCACAGCCAGGGCCCTCACTCTGCGCGCCGCTTCCATGTAGTTGGGTCCTGGGACCATGTTGTAGGGTCGTTGCGGAGGAAGACGCGTTCCAGACGCAGGATTGTGAAGAAGTCCGCCATGCTGCTGGGGACGAAGTGGGCAACGGTTTTTCTCGGAATGGATTCGATGGTGGCGTCGACTTGAGCCAGCCGCCGAAGAGGATCATCTGACCCCTCCTCTTGTTCCATAGCCTTGAGCATGTCCCGTTTGATCGAGGCTGGCAAGTTGTCATCGAAGAACGCCAATCACACGATTCTCTCGCTCAGGTACCACAGGTGGCGACGGAACGCTATGGACGTCGCCTTGCTCACCGCCTTGTCGGGGTAAGCCAGCAGCGCCTTGAGAAAATCCAGGTCCTGCGCCGGGGCTGCTGCCAACTGGGACGCCTTGCACCAGGCCGTTACGTATGTGGAGACGCTGAAGGTGACGAATCGCCGGATACCGGATGTCTCGGCTGCCGTCAGTGAGAACTGGTCCCGGAACAGGTACACCTTGATGGCATACAGGACCTTGGCTATCCAGCAAGCACGGTGGAGGGCGCCCGGACGAGCGAAGCGGGTTCCTCGCTTGGGTTGTCCACCGAGGACGATGATGGAAAGCTCTACGAGTTTGCGGTAGTCATCTCGTGGATGCTGAACGTCAACAAGGCGGTCAAACTCAGCCAACAGGTCGTCGCGGATCTCGTGAAGGTTAGGCGGGATGTTCTCGCCGGTGAAGGGCTTAGGTGCCGCCATGTTGATGAGTTCCCAGCGGTTTTGGAATCGTTTGAAGATCAGGATGTCCGGACCAGTCGAGGGACCGAGGCACGCCGTGAATGCCTTCTCGCACACCAGCTCGAGAACATGATGGCGACAGGCCATCGTAGCGATTCGCCATCATGATCTCGAGCTGGTGTGCGAGAAGGCAATCCTGCGTCTGGAACGCGACTTCCTCCGCAATGACCCTAAAACATGGTCCCAGGACCCCAACTACAGTTGTTACAGTGTTAGTTTGGAAGCGGCGCGCAGAGTGAGGGCCCTGGCTGTGACGAACGATTTCGCTGAACGGGGTGTGGCGCTAATGCATGCAGCAGTTCAACCTGGCCCTCACGAAAGATGAGGAACAGAGGCAATACTTGCTTCAAGTTGTCGAAAGTCACCGCCGTGGCCATCCTGACGCCCGCAAGTCTTCAGTGACCTCTGCGACCTAGGCGACAATGAGTGGGTGATGGGCGCCCATGAGACCCCCCCCATGAGGGGCTAATACTCGTAACGAGGGGGACCTAGAACCAAAAGTATGTAAAGCAATTATGTTATTTAGCATGTATTTGGTAATAATCGAGCAAAATATGTCCTAATTTCCAATTATATACACATCTGTAACATTGTAAAATACCACATTTTTTTCCAAAATTTCCGAACTTTGATCTCGTTGAGCGACCTCTAAATATTAGTTTATTTCAAAAATATTTTACACACGTTGTTTTTGATTGGATTCAAACCAGAAAACTGCCCGTCCCGAAAAAAAATTCGATTTTCGAAAAATAAGGGCAACCCTAATATGTATATCATATCAAATTAAGTTAATCCAGATGAATAGCTGCATGCACAAAGAATATTAATTATTATGCCACTACGGTAGTTTGAGTTATTCATTACATCATCTCCATTCAGATTAATTTTATTGACACGATAGAAACAATCTCTAAAATTATTTTTATTTTTTCCCCACCACAGGTCAACATAACTTTGCCTCGCGAACACCCTCCAGGAGACCTGCAATTGCTCCACCTTTACCTCAAAATCCCCTCCGTCTCCCTCTCCGTCCAAGCACAGACCCATGCCGGAGGTCCTGCTCTGCGGTTTACCAACCAGTGTGCGGCAGCGATGGGGTGTCATACGGCAACCCCTGTGAATTTGAAGCCAGCCGTTGCAGGAATTCCAGGATCCAACTAAAAGGGCGCGGACCCTGTAACTTTACATTTTGACGGAGTTGTTGAAATGTTCGCAGTTTCTGGTCCTGCAGCACCTAATAAATACATCATATAAACATATAAGCTTTCTTATCCAGACTAAAGTAGCGTGTAAGTTAATATATTCGTAAATTAATATAAAATTAATTAATTAATTAGTAAATGAATTGACAAAAAACGCAACAAAGTAAGTAAAATAAATATATAGACTGGGTTTTTTTCTTAAATGTTTGACATCAGATTAAGTGTCATCTCGACCTGACCCTTCCCAATACATTTTGTGTATTCCACTAACGATGATATACCTTCCCTCTTGATATCTTACTTACACAATATTGATCTTCGTTTCCAAAGTATTTCCATAACAATTAAAATTTATTGAGATTTTTGTTTTTTTATCTTCCTTTTCTGTGACGGTTTTATTTAAAGGGAGAAAACACTAAACAGAGGTCATCCCAAGTTTACTCCCAAATGGATCGAAGGAGCTAATTTATATCTTTATGAACTTCTATGAAAAAAAATAAGTGTAAAAATCTCATTTAAGTTTCAGGTCATTAAACCTGAGATGGCCATCAGATCATAGTCATTAGATGTACGGTCAAAGACGAAAGTCGTGTCATGAATTTTGGTGAAAACATCTGGTAAAGGACCTTTCGGTGCTGTCTGCTGTGTGTCATACGAACGGTTGGTAGCACTGCCATAAGGACTTCGATCTCACCACAACTCATATGTCATAATAGTTCGTATCCTCACGAATAATTGTTTTAGGATTCATTAGCAAGAGTGTTAAAAGTAGAAATGCTGATTTTATTTTAAAGCAGTGGTTCTTAACCTGGGTTCGGTGAGCCAGTCTCAGGGGTTCGGCTGAGGCCCTCCGAAACACATTGCAGTTTTGTTATTATTGTAAACCCCCTCAACTATTGAGGCTCGCCTCGTACAACCCCCCCCCCCCCCTCTTAAAACAATCCTGGATTCAACCATTACCCCCCTTCCATTTAAGGACCTATATACGCCACTGCTTCTGAGTCCTTCCATCCTTCTTATTATTATCTTTCTTATTGTACTTATGAATTGAGGCACTTTTTTTATATTTTTGTATAAATTGAAATGGAATTTATTCTAATTATCATCCAAATACACTATTGAAGATGAAGAAGCATAAAGATGAAATGCCCCGGCGATCATTGCTGGGCCAAGTATACTTCGCATTCCACATTGAATATGAAAACTCAACGCAGAAAATCTATTGAACCTTAGAAATCCCCTTGATTTTGACAACACCAAATGGTGTGGATTTCTGAATTCTCCGGGGTTCTTAACCCCATAGACACATTTTATCAACTAAAAACTGATATACAGCTGTCTGAATGCTGATTTTCATTATTTGGTTTTCATACCGTAAATTAGGGGTAGGCCATACCCTGGTTAGGGTACTTCTAATAGAGATAGAACAAAATGGTTTGCATTTTTTAACTCAGAAGGGTCGATTTACACATAGAAATGCTTTCATATTTCATTTATTTACTAAAACCTGCAAAATATGACAGAAAATTTCAATTTCTCTATTTTCCTATAGAAAAACTATTTTTTTGGCAATATTTTGTGAATTGTCAATAAATCAGTGTCGATGAAACCCCTTCTATGTGTAAATCGACCCTTCTGAGTTAAAAAATGCGAACCATTTTGCTTTATCTCTACTAGAAGTACCGTAACCAGGGTATGGCCTACCCTTAAAATTTACTGTGAAAACCAAATAATGAAATTCAGCATTCAGACAGCTGTATAGCAGTTTTTAGTTGATAAAATGTGGTCTATGGGGTTATTAACCCCGGAGAATTCAGAAATCAACACCATTTGGGTCTGTGATGTAGGGAAGTGCTCCAATTCGGGTATGTGATATGTTCCGGGTTAAATCCTATGATAGAAAGCGAGATGATAGGTCGACCTCTAAATATCATTGTATCGCGATGAAATTTTGCACACAAGGAGAAGAATACAACACAAAATAAAGCAGCGGTGTGGAGAAAGGACCAGTGCACTTTGAAATTTAACCCCCTCTTCTTGGACCACCCTAAATATATATATATATATATATATATATATATATATATATATATATATATATATATATATATATAATATTATATATATATATATATATATATATATATATATATATATATATATATATATATATATATATATATATATATATATATATATATATATATATATATATATATATATATATATATATATATATATATATATATATATATATATATATATATATATATATATATATATATATATATATATATATAATATATATATATATATATATATATTAGTGATGGACAGAATGTCTATTTTCCGTATTCGCGAATGCGAATGCGAATGCGAATATTTGGTTTTGATATTCGCGAATATAAGTCGGTATATTGTAGAGACTTATCTGGTATGAGTTAAATTGGTACTTCCAGCTTTGTACACATTTATTTAGAGTCCAGTAAGGAGCGTAGAGATTACAACCAAGTACAATGAATGTCTTGAGCACAGCCAGGGAGTGTCGGATGGGGCGAGTGAGCAGAGCGTGTTTGTAGCGTCGATGTCCGAGGTCTTCTCCCCTCTGTAGTTGCTTGTAGACTCGTAGATTCTTGTAGGTAGTTGCTGCTTGTAGGAGATGGTTGTTGATTGTAGTACTTGTAGATATAGCAGTTTCCGGCTGAGTTGCTCGTGGAGTTGTAGCAATTCTTGTAGATTCTGTTGCGGCTTGTAGGAGTTGATTGTAGTAGTAGAAGTACTTGGTAGTCGCTGGCTGGCTTGTGCTGCATAGGTTATGGCTTGTAGTTGTAGCTGTAGAGGTTATGGTTGTAGCGCAGGCTTGGTTATGGTTGTACTTGCTTGATGAAGATAAGTGTGGGTATCGTAACCTGTTGCTTGTGTTATAAGACTGATAAAATCAGTCACCACCGCTTATGTCACCATTTATAAGGTTGTAATCTCTACGCTCCTTACTGGACTCTAAATAAATGTGTACAAAGCTGGAAGTACCAATTTAACTCATACCAGATAAGTCTCTACAATATACCCACTTATACGAATGCAAATGCGAATAGCGAATAATTACATAACATTTAATTTAAAACACAATTTTTTATATCATACAGGTAACTGAAATATTTTGTATGTATTGTATGAGTTCAGACATAAAAAAATTAATGTCTAACGTAAATTACATTCAATTTTCTATGTTGCTAGTTTGCGGGACGAGGACCAACTCTTACACGAATACTTACATGATAATATCTTGCATGAATAATTATTAATGCAAAGTTTACACTTTGCAATATCTCTGGAAATAATCTCGAAATAATCCCAAACCACACTGTTGTGACTGGACGTTATTACGCAGTAGGTTCCTGCAACACTGTTCTCTTTCAAAAAGAGTTGATTGTGCTCGTGGGTGAAAGAGAAGATGCTTAAATACTGCAGTATAGCGCACGAGACAATGACTTGAGTTCAGTAACAGTGACCTTGAGAGAAGCGGCTGCTATACTCTGTCTGTTGCAGGGTAGTGAATGGAGTTAGTGTTCAAGGAACCATGGCCTTGGCTACCACTACGCCTCCTTATCCCATTCTTGTAACTAACGCTCGGCTAAACTTTAAATTTATGTATATGTTTGCTTGTGTAATATTATGTTCACTTGTTATTTTTTCCTTTATTTGTAAGTTTATTGATTTGGGCAAAATATTCGCATATTCGCAAACAACTACGAGTGGGAGTGCGAATGCGAATGCGAATGCGAATATTAAAAAAACATGCGAATATTCGCAATTGCGAATGCGAATGCGAATATTCGGTCCATCACTAATATATCTATATCTATATATATAATATATATATATATATATATATATATATATATATATATATATATATATATATATATAATAGTGTATATATATATATATATATAATATAATATATATATATATATATATATATATATATATATATATATATATATATATATATATATATATATATATATATATATAATAATATTATATATATATATATATATATATATATATATTATATATATATATATATATATAATATATATATATTATATATATATATTATATATATATATATATATATATATAATATATATATATATATATATATATATATATATATATATATATATATATATATATATATATATATATATATATATATATATATATATATATATATATTATATATATATATATATATATATATATAATATATATATTGTCATGGTTACATAATTATTTAGGCATGTAGGCATTGAAATCCCCGTAGCTCTGCGCATCGTTAGTCAGCTTTGTTTCTTAGATATTGATTTTTCGGCTACGGGAAATATTTTAGGCTCAAAAAATTGCCTCCCAACGAATAGCTGGGTACGTTAAGAAACGCCCGATGTAAATTGCATGTGGTGGTCGATAGGAAAGCATGACATAGTGAAAGAAAGAGGTATATAAAAATCTGTTAGGTTGGTGTGATGTGGCAACGCCACCTGCCGCCATGTTTTGGCAGGGTAGCCGCCGTCTGCTCGGGCACACTTGCACACAGCACGTCGGCACGACCAGACCTCGAGCTCCCAGGACGTCCCAGGACCTCTCGCCACCTCCTTCCAGTTCCTCGTCTGTCCGGAGCTTGTTCCTGCTGACGGAGGCAGGAAGAATAAGCAGCGCGAGGAGAAGGAGGGTTTGGATGAGGCAGACGCAGGCTGGAGACGCTGAGTGAGTCGTAGGACGAGAAGGCGAGTGTGGAGGATAGTCCAAGTGTTTACCTCGACGAGAGGACCACAGCTACAGGTTCCTCGGTGAAAGCATGAGATACTATAGTCCTAATCATAACGCCTTTCTTTATTCCCCAGCCAGATACCGTAGGCGATAGGACATCTTAGATAGCTAGGGAAAATATATTTAGGGCGCGAATGTGCTGATTGGCGTGCTATTTGTTGATTTGTTTTGCGTTGTTTTGTAAATAAATTAATTAAGGTAGTTACCCTGTGTTTGTTGTTTACCCATTGTATCAATCCTGGACTGATAGCTCTACAGTGAGTCTCAAAAACCCGGAGTTAAAGTAATTTTGTGTGTTGTGTTAAGTGAAGTCTTAGCTAAAACCCCCCATTAAAATACTAAACTCGACAACTGGAGCCCACACAGGGACTCATTACTTGCAACTCCAGGATTATACTCGGTAATTTATACTAGACAGCGAAGAGCACCGCCAGCATGAGTGTCCAGGCATTTAGGGAAGAGGCGGAGGTGATAGGCCTCGTGGAGTCAAAAGACATGCAAGAGTATGTGCTCTGTAGGCAAGATGAGGATAGAGAAGAGAGAAAGTTGGAGAGAGTGCAGAAAGAAAAATTCCACATCATGGAATGGAGGCGTTTGGGTTAAGGAAAAAAGGACTACATACCGCCCAAATTTTAATTTCCGAATTTCTGTTGTGGATCTAGGAGATTGTTCATATACGAGTGGTTGCTCATAAAATTCTTATGTACTATGAGTAAAACAAGTATCGGTGCATAGGGGTCCGATGAATACTGTAAACATTCGGTCAAATGCTGATGATATAGGAGGGTTTTCGTTTTCTTCGTTCCGTAGTGTCAGAATGTTTCACGCATATAGTGCACCGATACTTGTTTTACCCATAGTACATATTCTTATAATTCATTCAAAGTTGGTTTCGTGCCTTATAATGAGGTAACAACATATTTTGTGAAGTTTTGTTGATGTGGTCATATACGTCAAGGGATGAATATTTATAGGTTTTTACACATGTGTATAAATATTTCTTGATCTATAGTTTTATTTAAATACTCCCAGTGGTCACCAGCAAAGGTATTAAAAGAAATAGAAGCCCAGAGTCTGCCCAGACCAAGACCCAGACCGTATTCTGCAATTTTGAACAGCAGATAAATCTGCTAATTTGACTTTACAGCTATATCTATGACTTTACGATGGTGTGAGTTCATATAAGGAATAATATTAATAGAGTTCCTTAGTCGTTCACGGTGAACCCTCCAACTGAGCAGCTTCACACCACTGGGTTACAGGCAGTGGATGCCGATCCTCCCATTGACGAAACCGCACCCTCTCTTGACGAAGTCAGAGAGGCTGTAGCAAAGTTGAAGGGTGGAAAGGCAGCTGGTGTTTGTAATATCAGTGCGGAGCTCCTCAAAGCTGGGGGTGAGGCCATGATCCGCGGGTTGCATGCTGTCCTGACTGCCGTGTGGCAATCAGGTACCATTCCTCCTGACTGGAAAAGGGGGCTGGTCGTCCCTATCTGGAAAGGGAAAGGGGACCGTCAGGACTGCAACAATTACCGCGGTATTACACTGCTCAGCGTACCAGGCAAGGTGCTTGCCCATCTATTGCTGATACGAATTCGCAGTCATCTGGTGAAGCATCAGAGACCTCAGCAGTCTGGGTTCACGCCTGGTAGGTCAACAACGGACCGTATACTAGCGCTTCGTGTACTGGTGGAACGCCGACGTGAGTTTCGACAGGGGATGCTTGCAGCCTATGTTGATCTCAAGAAGGCGTTTGACTCAGTGCATCGTGAGTCACTCTGGGATCTTCTGCGACTTCGAGGGATTCCTGCAAGGACTATTGGTTTGATAACTGGTCTGTATTCTGGGACTGAGAGTGCTGTGAAGTGTGGGGCAGGTGTATCCAGCTTCTTTCCTGTGAATACAGGAGTGAGGCAAGGGTGCGTCCTTGCCCCATCACTTTTCAACGCTTGTATGGACTGGGTATTGGACAAGGTTGTAGATCAAAGTGATTGTGGAGCATCCGTCGGCAACACCAAGATCACTGATCTTGTTTTTGCCGATGATGCAGTAATCTTTGCTGAGTCGCTGTGTCAGTCAGTTTTTACTCCTAACATATATAATAACTTCCATAACTATTACTAGTGAATTACAACTAATATCACACAAGTGTCACACTTATTATAGCTTCCATATAGGATAGGTGCATGTACTTAACATTAAAAGAAACAGTATATTTTTAGAAACATTATAAACATATAATTATATATCTATGTAATGTATATATAATTATACGTTTATCTTTCCTCCTCTGTTTCACCGTGAGACCCAGGAACACCTTGCATTCTCAAAGTATGTCACAGGACAAATGCCTAGTTGTCAGCATAAAGTATAGGATCAACAAGAAGTGATAAGAAGCCAGAATCACGAGGAGGATGGGGAGAAGACCTCGGACATCGACGCTACAAACACGCTCTGCTCACTCGCCCCATCCGACACTCCCTGGCTGTGCTCAAGACATTCATTGTACTTGGTTGTAATCTCTACGCTCCTTACTGGACTCTAAATAAATGTGTACAAAGCTGGAAGTACCAATTTAACTCATACCAGATAAGTATCTACAAATATCAGACTTATATATAAATGGTGCCATACGCGGTGGTAATATACAGACTATATAAATGGTGCCATACGCGGTGGTAATATAACGACTTATATAATTGGTGTACAGCGGTGGTGATTTATTTTATCAGTCTTATAACACCATAACGCGGTGTTAACGACACCCAACGCATTCTACAAGCAAGTTCTACAACACACAACCAAGCAACGTTCTCCGGCCATTCTACAGCTTTTCCACGTTCTACCAAGATTATCAAGATTATACGCCGATCTTCTTCAAGCTACCACAACCACAACCAGCCAGTAGGCTACAACCACAACCAGCCAGCACAACCACAACCACGACATCAACATGAACCTCCTCCGGACCCTACGCAACACCAGCCAGCCGCCAACACACTCTTACAATAATTGCTTCAAGTCACGAGCAACACAACAGCAAGCAATTAACACAAGACATATTCAAGTCTACAAGCAGCACCTACAGAGGAGAGAGAGTAGCCTCACTCAAGCAACTCAGCGCATTTTTTTCAGTCATGAGTCACCGATCATCGCCAGCCACCCGACACCCGCCCCCGCTGCCACAGACAGAAAGTCTCGCATCTCTCCACAGTCAAGATATAAAACGTTCGAAATGCAACTGCCCAGCACTACACATCTACAAACTGCACTCTCGCATGGTCACGTAGCAGCTTCGATACGAAACACAGATCATCTCGTCATGGACCAGGGGCAGACAGCAAAACACATACGACGGTTGTATGTCAGTGTAAGTCTGAGAACATCCTCTTTCGAAAACTTTCTTGGATCAGGAGCTACATCTGACGCCAAATCGATGACGTCACAAACGCCAGACTTTACCCTCGTGTGCAAGTCTGCGCCAACCCTCCCTGGTGGATCCAGCAAGCGTACTTACTCCATTGTCGTGACGTCACAGGGCCAATATTATGGCGTAGATTTTTAAACCACCTCGACGAGGAGGTGTAGAGAAGGTGTATATCATATATATATAATAAACATGTCATTTATTATGGCCTGAAGAGACGTTACACCGAGGTAAGGATTGAAATATAAGCCTAATTGGTAGTCGGCAGCGGCGTGTGTTTACAATGTTTTAGGAGAATACAAGCTTGGTGGGAGGCCGCCTCAGTGGTGTAGGTACTGCCTTCGGTGTTTTTGTCTGTATTAGTCGTTAATTGGGCAGTACCAGTTTTTAGGACCAACTAGCGGAAGTCCTGTGAGCAGAATTGTTGTGCGACCGAGGCGAGCCTGCATCCCGCGAGCTAGATTAATTGTTGTTTCACTATATCGTAATGTGGACGTTTGAGAATGAAACTTTTGGTCTGAGGCCTGACCCTCAGGGACTTGCACTATAGTTAGGTCACTCAGGACGCTTGACCCTCATTGCCCCTGAAGTAGTTAGGTCACGTTTGCTAGCCTTTAATGGTACAGTCCCCGAACGAAGGAATGCTCGCCAACCGTCGGAGAATGTTTCCAATTGTGAAAACTTTGACTCACCCTTCCGGCTTTGACTGGAAATGAAACTACGCACGTATTGTATTAGTCATTGTACTTCACATCTGTAACGGTTCCAGCGTGCGCTTCAGCCTTGGTTAACCCACACGGCCGCTATGAAATATGAGGTTTGCCTCAAAAAATTCTAAGTTCCAGGTTAGGTTAGGTTAGTATACTTGTGGGTTAAGGTTAGGTTAGGTGAGGTATACTTTGTGTTTAAGGTTAGGTTAGGTTAGGTATAACTTGTGGTTAAGGTTAGGTTGGTTAGGAATACTTTGTGGTTAAGGTTAGGTTAGGTTAGGTATACTTTGTGGTTAAGTTAGGTTAGGTAGGTATAATTTGTGGTTAAGGTTAGGTTAGGTTAGGTATACGTGTGGTTAAGGGTGGTTAGGTTAGGTATACTTGGGGTTAAGGTTAGGTTAGGTTAGGTATACTTTGTGTTTAGGTTAGGTTAGGTATACTTGTGGTTAAGGTTAGGTTAGGTTAGGTATACTTTGTGGTTAAGGTTAGGTTAGGTTAGGTATACTTTGTGGTTAAGGTTAGTTAGGTTATGGTGATACTTTGTGGTTAAGGTTAGGTTAGAGTTAGGTTATTTACTTTGTGGTTAAGCTAGGAAATACTTTGTGGTTAAGGTTTAAGTTAGGTTCGGTTAGGTATACTTTGTGGTAAGGTTAGAAATACTTTGTGGTTTGAAGGTTAGGTTAGTATCACTTTGTGGTTAAGGTAGTTAGGTTCGGTTAGGTCTACTTGTGGTAAGGTTAAGGTTAGTTAGGTTAGGTTAGGTATATTTGTGGTTAAGGTTAGGTTAGGTTAGGTTAGGTAACTTTCGTGGTTAAGGTTAGGTTAGGTTAGGTCTAACTTTGTGGTTAAGGTTAGGTTAGGTTAGGTATACTTTGTGGTTAAAGGTTAGGTTAGGTTAGGTTAGGTATACTTTATGGTTAAGGTTAGTTAAGTTAGGTATACCTTTAGGTAAGGTTAGGTTTAGGTAACTTTGTGGTTAAGGTTTAGGTTAGGTTAGGTTAGTATACTTTTTGGTTAGGTTAGAAAACTGTGGTTGAAGGTTAGGTTAGGTATACTTTGGGTTAAGGTAGGTTAGGTCGGTTAGGTATACTTTGTGTTAAGGTTAGGTTAGGTTCGGTAACTTGTGGTAAGTTAGGTTACGATGAGGTAGGCTATACTTTGTGGTTAAGGTTAGGTTAGGTTAGGTTAGTTATACTTGTGGTTAAGTTAGGTAGGCTAAGATTTTTACATATTATAGTGGACATTGATGATTTTTGTGGAGCCATTAATCACTTATATTTGCTTCCCCACCCAAAACCCCGTATTCCCGCCAGTTCCCCAGGCTTGTGGCTATAGGGGAAAAAAAAAAAAGATAGGGGTGAAGGACTTTCAAAGTTTACCGCCATTTTCTTTTACGTCGGCTGAGAGTTCCTATTAAGCGACAGTACAAGTTATGTTATTAACATAACAGTACCCAATCTATAGATTTAAACAGCTTTACCGTGTTTTGAATTCAGGGACCGAATATCGGGGGTAGTTTAGTGATTGGGGAGTCTGGGGTTTTGACATGTTACGTAACCAATGTCCATGTACGTATTGAATGTAGTTTTAATTATTTTGGGGACAAGCGAAAAACTTGGTCCAATACGAAATACCTTTTATTCTGTCATTGCACCTTATTACAAGTTGGAACTCGCCGAAAACTTTTATTCGCAAGACTTCCGGTTGGTGTTTCAGTTATAATGGACGATAACCTGCGGGTCATACCGACATTACCACATGCGTTTTCCTATATTATTTTTTGTTTAGTATACTGTACAGTATTAATGCACTTCCGCGAACCTTTAAAACTTATGGTATATTCTAGTGTTTGCCCATATCCCCCTCTCCCCCAAAACAAGGCTGGGGGGACTCTGGCGGGAATGCAGATTATGCTGGGGTACAAAAAATATGCGTCGCCAACCACATACTTTTGAGTTATGGAAATAAAAAAATTCTCTAGATTTAGGAAAATCATTGGATTTCTTCTGAGTCCAGAGACGTGTGAACCTGACGATCCTCACAGAATGATGACTGAAGTGTTGAGAAACCCCCTCAACCCCCCAACCCCCCCGCTAGGAGGTTAGGGTAGGTTAGATTGGTTAGATTAGGTTTGGTTTGTTAGGTTAGGTTATCGGTGGGCAAGCCCCCCGCTAGCGTTAGGTTAATTTTGGTAGGCAGATTTTCTCTAGTATAAGGAAAATTTACTCTAGATCTAGGAATTTAACCCCCTAAAACAATCTTAATTACGTGTTCGACGCATAATTTGTTCCCCACCCGAAAAACCCCGAATTCCCACAGGTGCCCAAACTGTTGGGGAAGTGGGAGAGTATGGGCAACACTAGAATTTTACCCAAACTTATATACATATTGTAGAAATGATATAGGTGTCTTAGAATAATACCATACCGACACAACCTCCCTTCAAGAGCCCCCAACAGATAGGATTTTGGTTAGGGTATTATGATTAGGGTAGGTTATATTTGGTTAGGTTAGGTTAGATCTGGTTAGATTTGGTTAGATTTAGGTACTTAGGTTAGGTCTTGAAGTTATCGGTGGGTCAAGCACCCCGCTGAAGGATAGGTCTAATTTGGTTTGGGAAAAAGTTCTCTAGATTATATAGGAAATTACTTTAGATCTAGGGGAGTTTGTCTCCTCCTACACAATTCTTAAATTACGTTGTCTCCGATAGCTTATTTGCTCCCCACCGGAGAAAACCCCGAATTCCCACAGGTGCACAAACTTGCTTGGGGGTTAGTGGGCGATGAGTCCACCATGGGCAAACATTAGACATTATACCGGAAAAAACTAGGTTCCAGTTTGTGCTCAGAAAATGGAGATCCCCGCGCAAGTCCTCGTCCATTTTTACCAAAAGCAAAACTTAAAAATTTTTTTGTAGGCAATGGAAAATCTAAGCAGTGTTTCAGGAAAATAGGATCCTGCGCAGCCCTCGTTATATTTTTATTCAAAAAAGTCACTAATTGTACCCAAGAAAAAAAAAACTAGTCAGTGTATCAGAAAATGATCCCCCCCCGTGCAAGTCCTCGTCCCATTTTACCCAAAAGGCACTAATTTTAGGCTAAGGAAAATCTAGTCAGGGTTTCAGGGGATAAATGACGCAAGCCGCCGCAGTCTCGTTCATTTTTACCGGTATTCTTTCCCTTAATATCCTACTAACCTAAACATTACCTTCGGCACGAGAGTTCCCGGATGTTAAGCAGGACCCGAGAATTTCGGTAGACGAGGGAGAGTACCAGGTAACGTTCTCATTATCCCTGAATGATTACGATTAGGTCACGCAGAATGTATGCCTCTTAATCCCTTTGAATTATATGATTTATATGGTCAACCCCATGATTGTCTGCCCCTTTTTCCTGAATTTATTAGGTTAATCAGGGATGGTGGCCCATTGATTGCCCTAAAATATGTATAAAAGTCAATAGGATGTCTGCGCCTTAATTATTGCCTCTCCCAAATTGTTTATTTCTGGGTCAATCTGTTACTGGTAAATGGTACTCATTAGTGGGGTACACGTTGATTCGGGCCGCCTATAGTAGCATGCATTACCCATGCAGACTAGGGCAAGTTTAACGGGCGTGTTCAGAGGGACATCCCATTTTTTTTTCTTGGCCTTACAATAGGGGCTTGTTCTAATGGAGATAGTTTTATTTTTGCGCCAAAACCCATATAAAAAAAAAAAAAACAAAAAGGTTCTTACTTGTGGTTAAGGTTTGGGTTAGGTTTCATTAAAAACCTATAAGGTTAGGTGTTAGGTTCATTATAAAACCTTTTTCAAGGTCTAGGTTAGGTTCATTAAAACCTATAAGGTTTAGGTTAGGTTTCATTATAAAACTAGTAAGGTTAGGTTACGTTTATTTGTTTTTCATATTTTTTTTTTTTTTTTTTTTTGCGCAAAATTAAAAATATTCTCCGTCTAGAAACAAAGCACATATGTAGGCCCATAAGAAAAAATAGTCGGTTCTTTTGTCTCTGAAAACACCCCCCGCCTCGAAACTCGTCCAGTATGCCATTAATATAGGCGGCCTGATGATTCAAACTGGCACCTTTTTTTTTTTTTTTTGGCCCCCAATCAACTGTATCCACTTATTAGTGTAGGGGAAGACCCCACACCTCTGTTCACATACCGAGGAAAATCCCGGGTTCGATCCCCGGGTGTGAGCGGGACAAAACAGTTGGGCTGTTTCCTTAAAACCCGAGCCCCTGTCCACCCAAGCATGTGTGATTAATGTTTTCTTTGTTGTACCTTTTGTGTTTGTGGTTTTAGCCGGGGGTTTGGAACCCGCCTCCCGTTGGTTTTTGTGCTGGCTCGGCCAAAAACAACTATAAAAGGCCAACTAGCAGACAGCTCTCTGCTCGGTGGTAGTCTGCGGAGAGAGCCTGTCTTTTGGTTACAGCAGCGAACTCCATCTCAGCTGCGTCAATAACTGACGAAATCTTCAATCATCATCATTCAAAACCTTCCTTATCGCTTTTCCTTAAACTGATACATCGATTTGTTTGTGTCAAACCCCAGATGCCAGCTTGTGTGTGAGTAATCAGTCTGATTATGTTTGTAAAACATGATTTATAACGTGGACAGCCTTGTGATTGGCTCTTGATCGATCTGAAGTAGATAACTAAAAAATCACTGCTGTGATTCCGCTAGGATTAGCGAGGATGACGTCAAATGTATTAGCCAGGCCAATCAGCTTGTTGTCTTCTGTGGAGACTACTCCGAGTACTTTGCCTTCCCTGCGCCGGTCGTAGAAGCGGAAAAGAACGTAGGGTGAGGGTTTTTGCGGCCGGAGTAGCATTTACACCCCATTACCTTACACCGCGTATGACTTACACGTTTTTGCTGTGGATCTGGCCCCGCAAACACAAGATTACACCTCCCGCTTACATAGCAACACAAAGAGCCCCACATCACAGTCCCTCCCTGCCGAACATTCCGCTGACACGGCCATTCACCTGTCGCCCCTCACAAAATGCTGCCTTGACCCTACCACACGTGTCAATAACTACCGCCACCCTACCAGCCGTTCCTCAGGAACGGCACTTAAGCGCGGTGCACCACAACACAACTGCTCTGAGTATCTATTTCAGATTTCTATTTGTGTTATGTATATGTTATTATTATTTTCTATATGTGTTCTTTGACAAGAATGTTGCTCTCCGTTGGACCTGTATACTACATCAGTAATCATAGGCACTCATCCACGCTCGGTGCTTCATCTTTCACTCACCTGGACTCTCACCTATCATTACCCAATTTTACGAGTAGTAGATACCAGCTAAGTAATTGTTTTGCAGTTTAGGTTGAGCAGATACATTTGATCGTTAACCACAGTGATTTCACATACACGCGACAATTCAAAACTCGTTTAGTAAAATACTATAGTGCTATTTTTAAACATATATTTAAGTTTACGTTTACAATGGCTACGGTTAACGGCATCTGTTCAGACACCGTCAGGACACTTAGATTCATCAAATTTTCAGCAAAACATATAAACTATCCCTTTTTACACAAGGCGAAATTTTTAACAGCGGTATTACCACACTATTTTGGTTTTTCAACAGTAATGCATTACTTACAATTTCCTGGAGACATAACTCTTACGACGTGCACCTTTACTACTACTGTACTACTTTATGAGTTCATATTTCCTACTGCACCAGTGCAAACTCCAGAGGTTGACATAAATGCATTAATTAGCGTGCCCGAGCGGCACTGTCACTCACTGTCACTGTCAGTCACGGTCACAGTTCAGTGTTACCGATTCCTGAACCTGATTCCTGTAATGTTCTTTGTTTTTCGTGATTGTTTAGTTTGAGACGTCTTACTACATACACGGTCGCGAATAAATGTTTCGAGTAACTAGAGGATTATATACAGATGATGCTTTACCAAACACTAATTTTGATACACAGGACACACCTGTAGTTAATGATGACACACACACTGCTACAACTGATTACCGTCACAAATTGCGATCACACACGCAGAAACAGTAGTGTCATTCCATTCCATACCATTCCATATCATTACATTTTATATCAGTTCACCTGATTATTTTACAATTACCATGTATTCTGAAGTTTATTGTGTGTTGTTCTCTTTTTAGAAAATGTCTACACAACACACCAAGCCAATGTTATATACACTCTTGAAAATTACGTTACATTGATGTTTTACGAATATTTTTTGGTTTAGCTACATATTATTCTGACCAACTATAGAAAAGAATATAATTGCATTTTACCTTGTAACTCTAGCACGATAGAAACACTAATGGATGACAGATAACTCTTCACATTAGAATACTATTATATTAGAGTTAAAGTTGCACCACAGTGCATAGCATTATATAATTATTTACTTACATTCCACAATTCAAGGAGTTATTTCGCACGTATTGTTGCATGATCACATTATTTACTTACTTTCCTCAATGAAAGGAATTATTACCCACTTATCATTGCATGACATTATTTACTTACATTCCTCATTTAAAGGAATTCTTACGCACTTAATGTTGAAATACATTAATTACTTGCATGACATTGTTATGTATTAACATACATACTAACTCACTTATTGTTACCATACATTATTTACTTGCATGAAATACTAACACACTTATTTGTTGCATAAATTACATATTTTTCATTGAATTAATTCCTTACGTATTAACTGCATGATAACATAACTGCATGCATAACTTAGTATACATGAATTACATTCACTACAGGAATGATTTACTTACGTTCTTCCTGTTGTACCACGATCACTACTTGAATGATAGGATTGTGTACTTACTAACATATTAAACTAGGTACTATATGCATGACAAGCAGTTACTCTATAACTCTTTACACATCTGCATGATGTACGTGACGTAGATCACACATATCTTTGAACTATATTCTGCTCACATGTATGCCTATGTACAACTAACTAACCATGTATCATTACTTACTAACAAATTCAAACTCGCAGAGAAGTTACGAATGACTACTTGTCTTAATACAGACCTCAGAAAATATTGATTGACACAGATAACCTTATCTCTCATAACATTGTTCGCCAATGTCGAATAATAATTCAGTCAGTTTCTCTGCCAGTCAGTTTTTACACTCGCTGATGTCAATTTATTTTCCACAATAACTTTGCATTATTTTAATTTATGAATGATGTTTGGCAAACTTAGCTTTGCCTACACACAATGCAACCACATTTATGTGTATCCAGCGATGTTTCTACCTATGTTAATTATCCATTTTGACTATTACTTATCTACATATTACTAGGTTACTTACACCACAGTTACCCACACTGGTACACTGATACACCCACACAGATTGTATCAGGCGAGGTCTCGTCAATTTTTCCTTATATGTCTACAGTCCATTACATTCTTTTACTGACACAGTACTATTACTAGTAGGTACATATATTGTTATACTATGCACACAGCAGCAGCTCTACAGTCAGACGAGCCTTCGTCATTACTTGACTCATTCAGGGTTTTTAACGATTACTTGACAATTTACGATTACGATTTCATTACTTGAAAATATATGTTCTCAATTTTTCCCTGTAATTTTCACAGCTACTTTCGCTGACAGTTGAGTTTGCTAGCTACCATCTCCAGTACACCTACACTTGAAATACTTAACACTTGAAATTATTGCCAGTGATTTTTACACATTGTGGATTTCCCCACGCTAGTACTGACACATATGTATAATTTTCTCGGCCATGTAATTTTCTTTGATGTTGAACATTTTGTAATCCATTGTTTTCCATATTTTTCTGTGTATTTTAGCTCAGAGTTTACTCACTTTTAGCGATAGGAATTATGCTTTGGGAAGTTTATAGTTTATATTTTATATATATATTTAGCCTTTAGTTAGGTGTAACATTTGTTATTCCCTAGCTAATTCTTATGTGCCTAATTTGAGGACAAATTATATAGCGGCCCGAGCAATGTCAGTCAGTTTTTACTCCTAACATATATAATAACTTCCATAACTATTACTAGTGAATTACAACTAATATCACACAAGTGTCACACTTATTATAGCTTCCATATAGGATAGGTGCATGTACTTAACATTAAAAGAAACAGTATATTTTTAGAAACATTATAAACATATAATTATATATCTATGTAATGTATATATAATTATACGTTTATCTTTCCTCCTCTGTTTCACCGTGAGACCCAGGAACACCTTGCATTCTCAAAGTATGTCACAGGACAAATGCCTAGTTGTCAGCATAAAGTATAGGATCAACAAGAAGTGATAAGAAGCCAGAATCACGAGGAGGATGGGGAGAAGACCTCGGACATCGACGCTACAAACACGCTCTGCTCACTCGCCCCATCCGACACTCCCTGGCTGTGCTCAAGACATTCATTGTACTTGGTTGTAATCTCTACGCTCCTTACTGGACTCTAAATAAATGTGTACAAAGCTGGAAGTACCAATTTAACTCATACCAGATAAGTCTCTACAATATATCAGACTTATAGCTGGAGGTCCTGGTGATGGCTCTCGAGGCGCTGCACGAGGAGGCAAAGCCTTTGGGACTTGCGGTCTCCTGGCTCAAGACCAAGGTCCAGGTGTTTGGAGACCTACTAGATGAACCAGTACAGTCTGTTCATGCGTGTGGCGAGGACATTGAGATCTTGGAAAGTTTTACATACCTTGGTAGCGCAGTCCATAATGACGGCGGGTCAAGTCAAGAAGCCTTACGGCGGATTGGCATAGCCCACGGTGTTATGGACTCGCTCAGCGGGAGTATTTGGCGTTGTGGGTACCTGTGCAGGAGGACAAAGATCCGGATCTTCAAGTCGCTTGTGATCCCTGTCTTACTCTATGGTTGTGAGACATGGACACTAAATAGTGACTTGAAGAGACGAATCAATGCCTTTGGTAATAAGTGTCTTCGCAGAATCATGGGGTATCGCTGGGATGATTACGTGTCAAATCAGCGATTGCACCGTGAGACTGAATCGAGGCCTATTACCTGCATAGTCCGTCAGCGCCAACTTCGGCTATATGGGCATGTGGCACGCTACCCTGAAACCGATCCTTCCCATCGGGTTGTATCTGTAAGAGACAATCCGGCGTGGAGGAGGCCAAGGGGGCGCCCACAAGGCTCGTGGCTGGGGCAAGTTGATGTTTCTTGTCGAGAGCTGCTTGGTATGGGAAAGGAGCCTGCATGGGAACTCACGCGTGGTGACCCCCGAGAGTGGCGTCGTAGGGTGGGCGAGGCGACGCGCCCCCGGCGTATGCCCCCAATGATTGATTGAGTATAAAAGGTATACTGTCATCTTCGGAAATGTTTGTTCTATAATATTACCTATAATAATATAAGCGAAAGTGTGTGTGTGTGTGTGTGTGTGTGTGGTATAGGTTCCGCCCCCCGTAGCGGAATCCCATCATATGGCACAGTTTTGGAACCGGCTTGACCAGGGGAAGGTTTTAAGCACACTTATGAGATGATCCGATCACTTTTTTTTTTCTTGTTTTTTAGCAGCCTATTAGCGAGAATTGTGAAAAAAAAATTGGGTTGCGAGAATTGAGGAAACCTTGATGTAGGGTGATGGGTAATGGGTGAGTGAATGGGTGGGGTAATGGGTGTGGGGTGATGGGTGAGTGAATGGGTAATGGGTGTGATGGGTGAGGGAATAGGCGGGAGGTGATGGGTAATGGGTGAGTGAATGGGTGCGTATTGATGGGTAATGGGTGAGTGAATGGGTGGAGGGTGATGGGTAATGGGTAAGTGAATGGGTGGGGGTGATGGGTGAGGGAATAAGTGGGGGGTGATGGGTAATGGTTGAGGGAATGGTGTGTGTTGATGGGTAATGGGTGAGTGAATGGGTGGAGGGTGATGGGTAATGGGTGAGTGAATGGGTGTGTGTTGATGGGTAATGGGTGAGTGAATGGGTGGAGGGTGATGGGTAATGGGTGAGTGAATGGGTGTGTGTTGATGGGTAATGGGTGCGTGAATGGGTGGAGGGTGATGGGTAATGGGTGAGTGAATGGGTGGGGGTGATGGGTGATGGGTGAGGGAATAAGTGGGGGTGATGGGTAATGGGTGAGGGAATGGGTGTGTGTTGATGGGTAATGGGTGAGTGAATGGGTGGAGGGTGATGGGTAATGGGTGAGTGAATGGGTGGGGGGGTGAGGGAAATAGGTGGGGGGTGATGGGTAATGGGTGAGTGAATGGGTGGGGGTGATGGGTGAGGGAATAGGTGGGGGGTGATGGGTAATGGGTGAGTGAATGGGTGTGTGGTGATGGGTAATGGGTGAGTGAATGGGTGGGGGGTGATGGGTAATGGGTGAGTGAATGGGTGGGGGTGATGGGTAATGGGTGAGTAAATGGGTTGGGGGTGATGTGAATGGGTTGGCGTTAATACATACATTTCTACATCCATGATTTCAGGAAAGTTAGAAGGGGCTATCTGGAGAGTCTGTGTTTGGTGGGCCTTCGGCCCACCAAACACAGATGGTGGGCCGGCCCACCAATAGCCCTCCGCAGGAGCTAGCCAAAAAGTCCGCCCGGAGGGCGGCTTTGCGGCTAGTGAAATAATAAACCGTAAAACTCACTAAATAAATGCCATTATGAATTTATGGGACTCTCAAGAAATATGCATTCAGTTAAACTTCACCATTTAATATTTTGCGGTAAAACTTTTGACATGGAGAATACCAAAAGAAGCGGAATTTCATTAGCTTTCCATTCATATATTTTGTTATCTGATAAATGAATTACAACCATGTATAAATTAGCGTTAACTAAATAAATAACCTCATCAATCGGGAAAAATTACCCGATTTCATGATGTTATTTATTTAGTTAACGCTAATTTATGCATGCTGTTAATTCATTTATCAGATAACAAAAATGTTCAAGGGGCAATCTAATAAAATTCCGCTTTTTTTCATATTCCCCATGAAAAAATTTTTCGGAGCAAAATATTAAATGACGAAGTTTTTAAAAGGAATTTTACTTTTCATGCAATATTTTTTGGGGAGACTCTCATAATGGTTTTTCTTTAGTGTGTTTTACTTTTTTTATTTGAAAATATTAAAAACAAACATTTCCAAAGAAAACAGAAATATTTTTTAAAATGTTTAAACATATATTTGGTAGGGGAAAATTTCCCATAAGCGGCAAACACGGGCGGAAAAGTGGAGTTTTTTGGGGTTTCCTTTAAAGCTGGTTTTCCCCCGCGCCTTTTCGCCCCCCCAAAAACAAGGGGCTGGGGAAGTGGGGTGCAAGAAACCTATTGGAAAAAAGTCAAAAAACCCTTGGTGTGAAAAAAAGAGAAATTATTATTTTATAAGTTTTAGGGGAATAAGGAAAACAAGTAAAGGGCATTTTGAAGTAAAGTGAAAGAAAAAAAAAAGAAAAAGGAGCTAAAATTGAAAGATCTAAAAACAAAGCGATACAAAGCCGCGCCCACAAAGCGAGAGTTGCTGCCCTACTTGAGGGTGGAGGGCGTGCTGTGCTGTGCTGTGCCGTGCTGGGGGGCGTGCTGTGCTGGGGTGTCTGTGCCTTCGTACCAGCACACGAGGGCCCTTTAAAAAGACTTGGGACAAACCCCCCCAAGGTCAGCATGATATAAGGGGATTTTTTTTTTGATTGCTGTTTTTAAGCGGGGAAAAGTAAAAGGGGTGCAGTCAGTTGTACAAAATTGTTTCGTACACCAAAAACTTGTTTTTGTAGTCTAATTTTGGGAAACCCTAGTCGTTTCGTACACTCCCGCTAAGAGTTGAACTTGAGATAGTTTCGAAACGACACCAGGGATGTACGAAAAAAATCCAAATCATGTCGAAAAAAACTGAAAAACCGGGTACGAAACAACTTTTGTACGAAACTTTCCCCGTAATAAAATAAAGCGCGTTTTTGGGGGGACGTTTTTTCCAGGCCGGTCTAGACCGGTCCCAGGGGTGGCCCTTTGTATATTGCTACCCCTTGTGTTATTAACCCCTTATATATTTTATTCTTTATTTTTTATAAAATTACTAAGGGCTGGCCCAGGCCCGCACTTTATGCCCCCGCGAAAAAACATCCCGACGGCCCTGTCCCCTTCTGGTTCCTATTGGGGTGGGGGATCGAGGGGGGGCGGTCTTTATTTCCCTGCAAGCTTTACCCCCCCCCCCCCCAAGCACACTAAATGATTTTTAAATTTTACCTCCGGTTTAAAAACCTCCTAGCTGGGATATGAAAAGGGGCATCATTCCGTCTGTGATGAGAGTCAACTACAAAAATATTGCCTGATTTTGCTATATCATACTGTTCGGCCCAATTGTTCACAATCATCCTTGCTAAATTTTACTTTTTTCCCAAAGGCAAATTTAACGGAAATTTAATGGGATTTTTTGTTGTATAATAATTACTTCGGGGTTAAAAAAAGAATTTTATTTTTTGGTTTGATTTAAAAATTAATATAATGCATATTGAACTTTTTGGGTTTAAATCCCCTTTTTGGGGTTTTTTTAAACAAAAGTACATTTAACTTTTGGTTAGTAGTGTACTTTTTTTTTACAGTACAACAAAAATATATATATATCATTGAGAAAAAATATATCCCACAGGGCATTTGCTATCTCAAAGTGCCCCCCACAGTGGTTCCCCGCACCACTCATTGTGTCTCATTATCTAGCATTATGCTACAATGAAACATTGGGTTCATAAAGCCCATTGGCTTAATTTTCCTTCTTTCCCCTCTCGTTTTCAAATAATGATTAGGTTAAATCAGTGTTTTTAAAAAAAAAATCATTTTATTTAAATCAGTTTTTAAAATCAACTTGATTTAAATCAAAACACCCCTGATTATAACCGTTACTTTTATTGCCGTTTTGGTAAATATGCAGTAGACCGCGCAGTCCTCGTCCATTATAACCGTTACTTTTATTGCCGTTTCGGTAAATATGCAGTATGACCGCGCAGTCCCTTCCATTATAACCGTTACTTTTTTTTGCCGTTTTTTGGGAAATATGCAGTATGACCGCGCACCATATAACCGTTACTTACATTGCCGTTTTGGTAAATATGCAGTATTTACCGCGCCACTCCTCGTCCATTATAACCTAGTGTTTTCCCGTGCAAAAACTCAAAAAGTGGGTTTTTTGCAATTCGAAAAAGTGATAACAAATTTCAAAAAAAAAAACTTGACGTGTGATGGGAAAAAAAACGGTTAATATTCCGCAGGAGTTGGCGGTTTCCCCAGGGCCCCACAGCTTTATTGGCAATTTTACGGTCTAGGTATTCCCCCGATTTCGAGGCTGAAACTTGTTTTCCTGAATAGTTTTGCTGTTGTTGTTGTTGGGAGTTTGAAGGGGCCGTGTAGGCTGTGGTGCCACAGCCTCTAGTGCCCCGAAGGTGCAGTATGCAGATGGGTTAGCAGGTTAGATCCTGTGCAGTTGGCCCGATTTGTGTAGAAGGTCCTGGTGGTTTGAGAATTTTGAAGGCCAAGCCGGGGTCTGAGAGCCACCCAGGAGGTCAGCTGAGTTGGCCGGGGAAAGGAGGAGTGGGGATAGTGTTTGGAGGAGGCCGTGCGGTGGGAGGGGGGCCCCGAGGACATTGCAGGAGGGGGGTGTTCGGGTTGTGTCGGGGTTTTGGGGGGCCCCAACCCAGGGGCATGGGGCCCGCCCAGCTGTCTTTGCCCATTTTTTGTAGGTGGGCTTTGGGAGGGGGTTTGTGTGGCCAACCCGGAGTCTCGTGACTCCGGTTTTCCAGGGCACGGCGGGGGGAGTGGGCCAAACCGTGGTGTCGGTGTTTTTGTCGTTTTAATTTCCAAGTGAAGGAGTAAGGGGGCAGTCATTTCATTGCCCCAGTGCCCGGTTTGCATGTAGTTAAAGGGTTTTAGTAAGTGAATAAATCAGGGTCTGGGTCATTTTCTATGGGAGAGGGGGGGGAGGGGTTGCCCTCCCCCCTGCCGCCCCTGCGGGCCACAGTGTTCCCCCTGACCCCAATGTGGGGGGGAAACCCACGAAGGGGGAAAGGGACATGGCCAGAGGAGGAAAAGGAAAAAGGCAAGAGGTATTTGGATGGGGAAAAAAAAAAGGGCATGGTGAGTGATAGGGCGGTGACGTCGGGGGAAGTTGGAGGGCTTTTGAGGGAGTCAGTAAAAATTTGGTTAAAAGCAAAGGGGGGGGGGCACGGGGGGTGGCAAAATTTGATGCCCCCCCCCCGAGGAAAAAAATTTCCCTGCCGTCAGGGGGGAAAAAAGGGGTTTGGCAACCTCCGGGGCGGTGGAAAAGTGCCCGGGCCCGGGGATGAACAGGCCCGCACCTACAGACGGGGGGCTGGCAGACGGGACCCGTCGGTGTAAATGTGGAGGGGGGTTTTTGTTAAAGGGTGTGTAGGGGGGAGTTAAAAAAAGGTACCTCCCCTGCACCGGACGGGCCACCCCCTTGGACCATGGTTTTTAGGTGTTTGAAGGGACAGAGAAAATTAGAGAAGAGAGAAAAAAAAAAGGGGCCCCAGGAGGGGGTTCTTCTCCAGATTTCCAAAAGGAGGGGGGAGTCACCGGATAGAAGCAAAAAAGGGAAAGGGCTCGTTTTAGAAAGGTGTGTGGGTTGATACGGCAGGGGGCCATGAAGGGGTTTCCCTACCGGTGGAAAGGAGGAGGGAGTGGAGGGCTTTGGCCCAGCTAGGGGAGGAGGAAAAGTTTGGTGTGGGTGCGGACAAGGAGGGGGAGGGGCGGTTTTTTGGGAAGGGAGGGGAGGGGGGATTCTCCCCTGAAGGGCTGGACTGGGGAGGGACCTAAAAGGCCCCCCAAAGCAAAAAAAGGGGCCCATTATTCTGGATTACATCAAAACTTGGGGGGAGGGAAGGTAAAAGGGGCCCGAAACCATAAAACCTCACACCCGTAGTCTAAGCGGTCCGGATGAAAAGTGCTAAAAAATAAAGGAGGGTTTTCCTTTGTCCGCACCCACTTAAACCCGGAAAGGGGACTTCTTTAAATTTAAGCCTTTTAAGGCACGAGGTCACCAGGTATGTATGTGGCGGCCCCAGGTTAGGGGGGGGGCCATCCAACAGAAAACCCAAAGGGAAATTTGTTGCGGGGTTTTTAAAGGGAAAATTTGGGGCCCCCTTTAAGGTAAACCTTTGGGGGATTTTTGGGAAACGCCTTCGGGTGAACCCCACAGAAGGCTAGATTTTGGGGGCACTCCCCTTTCGGGCCCCCCAACGGGGGGAAAATGACCGGGGTCCCGGCATCAACCCCCACTTTAAAAGAGGGTTTCTTGAGCCCCTTTGGATAGGGGGACCCCAGAGCAAAGAGGAGAGGGTCACCCAAGCATAGATGAGTGCATGTGTGCAGGAGAGCGGGGAAAGTTGAAAGCAAGATGTTGAAGAGGAAAAGGACTGAGGGGGAGAACCCTGTTGGGGAAAAGCCTCTGGGAACCCGGGTAAGACCTGGAAATGGGTGTTCCCCCATCACCAGAGAGAAGGACCCCGGAAGACAGGGGAAAGGGTTTAAAACCCTTGGAGAGGGGAGCCCTGCAGTCCCAGGGGGCAAGTTTTCCAATGATGGCCATTAGGGGAAAGGGGGTTTCAAAAGCCCGCTTGGGGAACAATAAAAAGGTATTAGTGTTTAAAATTTTTTGGGGTAAATCTTCCTGATGTGGTTCTCCCGGGGAGCAGGGCATCCAGGGTGCCCCCGGTGAGGACGAAACCCGAACATGGGTTTTTTGGAAAAAGAAGGTGTTTGGGGTTCCAACCACCATTTTAAACCCACACCGTACTATTTTTTTACTACCCCCACTGAGATTTGAGAGAAGGCCCAATGGGCCTTTTAGGAGGAAACCTCAGACGGAGCCTTTCCCGGTTAAGAATAGGAATTTTTGATGGCCCTGACGCCACAAAAGAAGGGGGAAAAACCCCGACAGCCCCGCTGGCGGGTTTAGGAAGTCCAGGAGGAGGCAGCCAGGGCAACCCCGGGGGGCGGGAAGGAAAAAACCCTTGGGACGTTTTTCCGGGCCCAACCCCCTTCCCAGCGGACAGTGCGTTTTAAAGCCGAGGAAAGCTCCTGGGGGGGTTTTAAAACCCGGCTAATTTTATGGGCCCCGGGGTGTGAAGGGGGGGGAAAAACCGGTGGGGGACGGGGGTCTGGAGAGCCGAGTGTAGTGGGGAATGTGGGAGGCAAGGCACTCGACTTTTTCCCGGCATCATTTACGAGGAGGGCAGTTATTAGTTAACCCGGGAAAATGAAGGGGGGCTGAGGGGGGGACCATTTCCCGAAAAAAAGGAAAAAAGCCGGGAGACTGAGGAGGGAGAAGGACAGGGAAGCACAAAAAGGGGGCCCATGCAGAAAGTTTCTCATCAAAAAAAACACCCCTTTGCATCGGGGGGCCCAAAAAACGGGAAACGATACGGAGCAAGGGAATGGGGGTTTTTACGCCACGAGTAAAGGCGTGGCGTTTTTGGGTTTAAGGGGCCGAAAACTTCCCGGGGCCACCCGGGGGGCCCGGAAAGAGCGGGAGGGGTGGGGGAAAGGGTGAGATTGAAAGGGGGGGACCCCCCGTCCCCCAGGGTGGAAAGGGGAGATTGAATTATATCGATGAAGGGAGGGTAAGGGGAGGGGTAAGTGAATTTAAATTTTGATTGAAAAGGGGCCCCAGTCTCCTCTGGGTGAAGGACCCCAAAGAGGTCTGCGTGGAAAGGGGGGGGGGGGTGGTTGGGGATGAAGGGGAAAGGGAAATTTCAACAGGGAAAATGGTCGCTCCCCCTGTAAGGGCCCGTTTTGACAAATGGTGAGGAGGAGGGGGGCCCTTACCCAGGCAGAGGGCCAAGGGAGGGGTTCCCGAAACTGGATCAATTTCCCGGTAGGGAGGCCAGGTGGAAATAAGGGGAGAAAAAGAAGCAACCCGTCCGCCAAAGCTCGGGGGATGACCTTTCCCGAGCCGGGGTTTTTTCCGGCCCCCTGGGGAGGGGCCGGTTCCCCCGAGGCATTTATGGGGATTAAAAACCCCCCCATTTTTTAAAGCTGGGGGGGAAAAAAGAGAGAACAAAGTTTTTTGGAAATTTTGAAGGGGGATATTAAAAAGTATTTATTATTCAAAAAGAATCTTTGGAAAGGGGCCCGAATCCAAAAAAGGGAAAACCCAAGTTAACCCCCCAAAAGGTGTCCAGGCCCCCTCCAGGGGAAAAGGGGGAAGTGATTTGTGGAAAAAGGGCTTAAAAAAAGAGAGGGAGCGGGGACCGCCAAAAAAGCAGGCCGCCTCCTGCCCCGCCCGGGCCCCCCCCGGCCATCCTGTAGGAAGCATAGTTGGGGAAAGGAGGGGAAAAAGGGTTCTGTGAGCCCCCCGGGGGTCACAGACGCCAACAATAGAGGAGTGGATGATGAGAGGCGGGGTTTTAAAAACTGGGGAAATTTCCGGGACAGAGAAAGGGCGTTTCCCGAAGATGAAGTGGGAGGGGAGTAAAAAGGGCTCACCCCGGGGAGTGACATAAGGAAGGTAAGGAGGCCCCTTTGGGAGGCATCGAATGAGGCTGTCCATTTAGGGGAACCAAATAAAGGGGATTAAAAAAAATTTCCAAAATTTAAGGGGGGCAATTCCCCTTTAAAAAGGGGCCATGCCCAAAACCCCCCAAGCATGCTGAGCCCGAGAAAGGGGAAGGGGGGCAGGGGTTTGCAATGCCCAGTGAGGGCAGGGGGTTGAGTGCGGCAGTTTGGGAAAGGCGTGAGGCTGGGGAAAGGGGGGAAAAGGAAAAAGGGGGGGGGTGGGGGAAATTTGGTGATAAGGGGGGAGGGGGGGAAAGTCACCCCCAAAATCATCCCCAAGGGCCCCTCGGGAGGGAAAGGGGGGCCTGTGCCTATATTTAAAAATTGGGGTTTTGTTACGGTGCCGGGGGGCTGTTTGGGGCCCCTTTTGGGGGTTTGGGGGGGAAGGGGGGAAACCCCCGATAGTGGGTGGGCGGCGTGGGGGGGACGCCCCGCCCGCAGGGCCCGCTGGACAACAGTAATGGAGGGGCCCCCCTAGGTGGAGGGGGGAAAGGGCCCTTTGGGGTTAGGCTGACAGGCCCGGGGGGCCCTGCGAACAGGCTGGCAAGGAAGGTGGCGGGGGGTAGGGGAGGGCGGCCTTCCCCTAAGGGGGCCCCTTGGACGGAAGGTTTTCCCCGGGTGGATGCCCCCCGCTTCCTCTTCACTCCGAGATGGGAAAAAGGTGGGCCATTTTTGAAGGAGTTTCACCTGCATCGCCCCGGGAGGTAAGCCGGGCACTGCTTTTAGGTGGGGGGGGTGGTCATAAACCCCAAAAAAAAGGGAAAAAACGGCCGGGCACCAAACCCCCCTGAACATGAAAACCGCCCGCAGTTAAAGCAGCGGATCTTTGTTGAGGTGGAAATTTCCAGGGCCCAAAAAAAAAAAAGGGGGGCAGCGGGGGCCCCCGGGGGGAAGGGAGGGGGGTGGGGCCCCGGGCCCCGTAAAACCGTTGGGTTTTTAGAGAGACCCCGGGCTGGAAAAGGGGGCCCCCCAAACTTTACCCTGGGTAGCCCTGTTGGCCTGACCCACCGTCCCGGGCGGGGGGTCGGAGTCTAAGGGCTACTAACAATTACTGGGAAAGGGGGGCCGTCAAGTACAGCAGCCCCCGCAAGAATTCGTAATTCTTCATTTCTGGGGAAACAGGGAAAAAAATTTTCCCGAAAATGTTTGGTCGGGTCGTCGTCCGATGAACCCAGCAAATTTACGGACCACTCCCCCCCCGTTGTGAACAGACTCGGGGGGGGGGCCCAAAGGGTTTAAGGTTTGGGGGACCTCGAACCTTTAAAACCTCTGGCCCCCCCCCGGTGATGGTTTTTTAAAGGGTAGACACAAATTTCTTTTTAAAAAAGGAAAACAAAAAAGCCCGGACACCTTCCCGGGTTGATAAATGATCGGTCCCCCCAGCTTTACCTGACGATGTGAGGCCCATTAGGCTGGGAAAGGCCCGAGAGCCCGGCGGATTCAGAAGCAGCAGAAGCGGTGGGATGCATGCGGGAGGGGGGCAGGATGGAGGGAAAGGAAAGGTTTTTTGCAAAGGGGTTTCAGGCTTTTATCAGGAGGTGGGTCTCACCAGACGGAGGGGGGAAGGCGAGGGGGGGCCTCTTTGGGGGCAGTGAAGTGGGGTCCATCCACGGGAGAGGGCTGGCGGGTCGTGGGAGGCGGCCATCAAAACACGGGAAAAAGGGGAACCAGGGGCAATAAAATACGCCCGATACCACACAGCCCGAATTTAGGCACACAAACAACAGTGTAGTTCGTTTGGTTAGGGGGAAAGCGATAGTAACGGTTATTTCTTTGGTGGAGGAGCGGAGAAAAAAGTTTATCAAACCCCCACGGTGCCCCAAAGAGCCCCTAGTTTTGCCTTTTTGCTTTTAATGAATTCTTTTTTCTTGCGAAGTTAATTTTTTTTTTGGGGGTGTGGGTTTCCCCCCCCCCCCAGCCCGCCCCCCCCAAAAACTTTTTTTCTGCTTGCCGACAAAAAATAGTTTTTTTTATAGGAGGTTTGGGGGCCCCGCCCCCCCAGCCCCGGCCCCGCCCAAAACTTTTTCGCTTTGCACTGCAGTAGTTTTTTTTTATAGGGGTGTGGGTGCCCCGCCCCCCCCAAACCCACCCGCCCCCCCAAATTTTTGTTCTGCTTTTCACTGCCCGTGTTTGTTTTTAGGGGTGGGTGCCCCCCCCCTCCCAGCCCGCCCCCCCCAAATTTGTTTAATGCCCTTTTATTTCCCGAGTTTTGTTTATAGGTTTGGGGGTGCCCCCCCCGCCCCCCCGTCCACCCCGCCCCGAAAAAACTTTCTGCTTTGCAATGCAGTAGTTTTTTTTTTTAGGTGGGGGGTTTTCCCCCGCCCCCCCCCCGTCCACCCCCCCCCCGCAAAAACTTTTTTTGCTTTTCACTGCCCGTAGTTTTGGGTTTTTTTGGGTGGGGGTGCCCGCCCCCCCAGTCCACCCCCCCCCGCCCAAAACTTGTTCTGCTTTGCACTGAGTAGTTTTTTTTATAGTGGGGGGTGCCCCGCCCCCCCCCAGTCCCCCGGCCCCCGCAAAACGTTTTTGCCCCTTTGCACGCCCGTATTTTTTTTATAGGGTGGGGGGGCCCCCCCCTCCCAAATCCACCCCGCCCCCAAATCTTGTTTTTGCCCTTTTCAAAGCCCGTAGTTTTTTTTATAGGTGTGGGGGTTGGGCCCCCCCCCCCAGTCCAAACCCCCCCCCGCAAATCTTGTTTGCCCTTTTTCACCTGGGAGTAGTTTTTTTTTATAGTGTGGGGGTGCCCCGCCCCTCCCAAATCCACCCCGCCCGCCCCAAAAAACCCGTTCCCCCCCTTTGCACGCAGTAGTTTTTTTTATAGGTTGGGGGTTTCCCCGCCCCCTCCCAGCCCCCCCCCCCCCCCCTCCCAGCCCCCCCCCCCTCCCAAACCCGCCCCGCAAATCTTTTTCTGTTTGCACTGCAGTATTTTGTTTTTAGGTGTGGGGGTGCCCCGCCCCCCCCCGCCCGCCCCGCAAAATTTTTTTTGCCCTTTTCATGCCGTAGTTTTGAAAATTTTCTTTTTTTCTTTAATTTGTTTCCCGAGGTGGGCAATTCAGTAAACCGGGAAAATTCCCCAAAATTTTGGAAGGTCCCAATACGTTTTTCGGATTTGTGGAAGGGGAAAATGTTTGGGAGAGAGAGAGAGAAAGCCGGGACATTCAGGCAAAATTTTTGAAAGGGTTTTTGTGCCCGATGTGCAAAAGGGTTAGCTACATTGCCGCATTTAAGGCATAGCCTTTAACCCCTCCACTTTCCCCCCAAAAATGGAGGGGTTGGTGGCGTTGGGGGCTCCTGGCTGGCCCTTTACTCCCTTTGGCCCCAAAAAACTGGCTAGGTGTTGTGGAGGGGGTGAAACAGGAAGAACCCCTTTAAGGAAAACACTTGGGCCCGCTTTGTGCCCGACGGCCACCAATGTTTAAAAGGGGCCTGAGGTGAAAAGCCCAGGTCCCCGCCCAACGCCAAAAGGGGTTCCCCCCGGGTGCCCCTTTTATTAGGGAAAAGCTTTTGGGTTTATCTCCCCCGGGGCCCCCACCGGGGGGTTTCCCGCAGGACCAGCTGATGCCCTTTTCCCCCAAGGGGGGGCTTTGGGGAAAGGTAGTGCTGAAAAGGAGGGCGGAGGAAACCCACCTTGTGATGAATGTGGCAAAGTTGCTCCCGGGAAGTCTGGCATTTCTTTCACACATTTCCCCACCCCTACACGCAAAACAGGGTGAGGGTGTGACCACTGTTGGCCAAAAAGTTCACTAAAAAAGTTTATCTTTGGAGCCAAAATGTCACCCCACTTGGGGAGAGAAAAAAAAAATTGAGTGTCAGGAATGAGGGGAAAAAATTAACACAAGAACAGTCTTAAAAAAAACATCTCACCCACACTGGTTTAGAGAAAAAATTTTAGTGTAAAGGGGTGTGGGAAAAATATACCCACCAAAGAGAATCTTAAAAAAAAAACATGCCACCCACCCCTGGTGAGAGGGAAAAATTTTAGGTTTTCAGGGGAAATGTGGGAAAAAATTTACCCAAGAGAGCCCTTTCCCAAAAACATGCCACCCACCCCCTGGGGAGAAATTTTAGTGGCAGGAATGTGGGGAAAAAATTTTCCGCAAAAAAACCCTCTTAACGAAAACATGGTCCCCCCACAATGGTGAAAAGAAAAATTTGAGGTCAGGAGGGGGGGAAAACATTTTCCCACAAAAGGAGGCCCAAATCGAAAAAAACACCCCCCTGGCTCCCCCCAAAAACCCTTGGTGGAGAGAAACTTTTAGTTTTCAGGAATGTGGAAAAACGTCCCCCCAATAGCAGGGCTAACCAAAAAAACATGTAAGTGATGGTGAGCTATTTTGTTTCATTTTGCATGGGGAATATAAATCTATGTAAATATTATTATTATTATAATGTCAGGAATCGCAAAACTGGCCTCCACTGGAAATAGCCCAAAATGAGTAGCAAGTCCAGTATAGAGTAGTCTTTGATGCAGCATGTCAATACACGCGGAATTTTATTAGCTTTCCATTGATATATTTAGTTTTCTGATAAATGGATTAGGACCATGCATAAATTAGCGTTAACTAAATAAATAACATCATGAAATCGGGAAAATGATCTGATTTCATGATGTTATTTATTTGGAGTTGGAGTTTGTTGGTCCTCCACGCTCGCATCTTCCGCGTCTGTCGCAGCCACAACAAGGGCTGTGACGTCACGTGCAAGGCACCTATATAGTTGACAAAATATTCTTGACGTGTGTAGGTGCCTTGCACTGACGTCACGATCTAGCGTCTTCAAGCCAAATGCCGCCCGTCGGAGCGAGCTGGAGGACCAACAAACTCCACTTTCCGCCCTTGTTTGCCAGCTTATGGTAATTTTCCCATACTGAGTATATGTTTATCAGTATAAAAGGTATACTGTCATCTTCGGAAATGTTTGTTCTATAATATTATCAAAATAAAAGACCGTAAAACTCACTAAATAAATGCCATTATGAATTTATGAGACTCTCAAGAAATATGCATTCAGTTAAACTCTTCACCATTTAATATTTTTCGAGAAAACTTTTGACATGGAGAATACCAATAGAAGCGGAATTTCATTAGTTTTCCATTGATATATTTCGTTATCTGATAAATGAATTACAACCATGTATAAATTAGCGTTAACTAAATAAATAACCATCAATCGGGAAAAACTACCCGATTTCATGATGTTATTTATTTAGTTAACGCTAATTTATGCATGCTGTTAATTCATTTATCAGATAACGAAATGTATCAATGGCAAGCTAATAAAATTCCGCTTCTATTCATATTCTCCATGTAAAAAGTTTTCCAGCAAAATATTAAATGACGAAGAGTTTAATAGAATATTACGTTCATGCATATTTCTTGAGACTCTCATAATGGCCTTTCTTTAGTGTGTTTTACGGTTTTTTATTTGATAATATTATAGAACAAACATTTCCGAAGACAACAGTATATCTTTTATACTGATAAACATATATTTGGTAGGGGAAAATTACCATAAGCTGGCAAACACGGGCGGCAAGTGGAGTTTGTCGGTCCTCCAGCTGGCATTTCCCGCGCCTGTCGCACCCACAACAAGGGCTGTGACGTCAGTGCAAGACACCTATTGGAAAAAAGTCAACAACCCTTGGTGTGAAATAAGAGTAATTATTAGTTGTATAAGTTTTAGAGGAATAAGGAAAACAAGTGAAAGCAGTTGAAGTGAAGTGAAAGAAGAAAGAAAAGAAAAAGGAGCTGAAATTGAAAGATCTGAACCAAAGCGATACAAAGCCAGCGTCACAACAGCAGAGAGTTGCTGACACTGCTGAGGCGTGGAGGCGTGCTGTGCTGTGCTGTGCTGTGCTGTGCTGTGCTGTGCTGAGCTGTGCTGTGCTGTGCCTTCGTACCAGGACACGAGGCCTTAACAAGACTTGGCACAAACCCTCCAAGGTCAGCATGATATAAGGGCATTTGTTTCTTTGATTGCTGTTTCTAAGCGGGCAATCGTACCGGGGTGCAGTCAGTTCGTACACAAGTTGTTTCGTACACCAAATACTTGTTTCGTAGTCTATTATGAAACCATAGTCGTTTCGTACACTCAGCTCAGAGTTGAACTTGACGACTAGAGTTACGAAACGACACCAGGTATGTACGAAAAAACTCCAAATCAGTGTACGAAACAACAGACAAAACCTGGGTACGAAACAACTTGTGTACGAAACTCCCTGTAATATATATAAGCGCGTTTTCGCGACGTTTGCCAGGCCGGTCTAGACCGGTCTAGGCTGGCCCTTAGTATATTGCTACCCATTAGTGTAGTTATACCCACTTAGTATATTTATATCTATTATTGGTATAAATATACTAAGGGCTGGCCCAGGCTGCACTGATGCTCGCGAAAACACATCCAGACTGGCCCTGTCCCATTCGTGGTTCCTATTGGCTGGGGGATCGAGTGGGCGGTCTTTACTGCCCTGCAAGCTTTACCCCCCCCCCCCCCCCCCAAGACACACTAAATGATTGTTAATTTGACCTCCGGTAATAACCTCCTAGCTGGCATATGAAGGGTCATCATTCTGTCTGTGATGAGAGTCAGCTACACAAAATATTGCCTGATTTTGCTATATCATACTGTTCGGCCTAATTGTTCACAATCATCCTTGCTACTTGACTTTCCAATGGCAAGTCAATCGGATTCAATGGGATTTTTGTTGTAGTAATAATTACTTCGGCGGTTAAACAAGAGAATTATATTTGTTGTTAGATAAATAATTAATCATAATGCATATTGAACTTTGGTTAATATCACTTTGGCTTTTTATAAACAAAAGTACATTCAACTTTTGGTTATAGTAGTGTAGCTTTTTGTACAGTACAACAAAAATATATATATATCATTGAGAAAAAATTATATCCCACATGGCAATTTGCTATCTCAAAGTGCCACAGTGGTTCCCCGCACCACTCATTGTGTCTCATTATCATAGCATTATGCTACAATGATAACATTGGTGTTCATAAAGCCCATTGGCTTAATTTTCCTTCTTTCCCCTCTCGTTTTCAAATAATGATTAGGTTAAATCAGTGATTTAAAAAAAAAATCATTTTATTTAAATCAGTGATTAAAATCAACTTGATTTAAATCAAACAACCCTGATTATAACCGTTACTTTTATTGCCGTTTTGGTAAATATGCAGTATGACCGCGCACGTCCTCGTCCATTATAACCGTTACTTTTATTGCCGTTTCGGTAAATATGCAGTATGACAGCGCAGTCCTCATCCATTATAACCGTTACTTTTATTGCCGTTTTGGTAAATATGCAGTATGACCGCGCACCATTATAACCGTTACTTACATTGCCGTTTTGGTAAATATGCAGTATGACCGCGCACTCCTCGTCCATTATAACCTAGTGTTTTCCTGTGCAAAGCTCAAAAAAGTGGGTTTTTTGCAATTCGAGAAAGTGATAACAAATTTCAAAAAATAACTTTTGACGTGTTGAGTGGGAAAAAAACGGTTAATATTCCGCAGGAGTTGGCGGCTCCTCAGGCCTCACAGCTTTATTGGCAAATCTACGGTCTAGGTATTCCCGCGATTTCGAGGCTGAAACTTGTTTTCCTGAATAGTTTTGCTGTGCTTTGAATGAATCTGGCATTCGTTTTTGCCGAAGTTAATTTTTTTTATGGGAGTGTGGGTGCCCCGCCCCTCCCAGCCCGCCCCGCAAATCTTGTTCTGCTTTGCACGACAGTAGTTTTGTTTATAGGAGTGTGGGTGCCCCGCCCCTCCCAGCCCGCCCCGCAAATCTTGTTCTGCTTTGCACTGCAGTAGTTTTGTTTATAGGAGTGTGGGTGCCCCGCCCCTCCCAGCCCAGCCCGCCCCGCAAATCTTGTTCTGCTTTGCACTGCAGTAGTTTTGTTTATAGGAGTGTGGGTGCCCCGCCCCTCCCAGCCCGCCCCGCAAATCTTGTTCTGCTTTGCACTGCAGTAGTTTTGTTTATAGGTGTGGGGGTGCCCGCCCCGCCCCTCCCAGTCCACCCCGCCCCGCAAATCTTGTTCTGCTTTGCACTGCAGTAGTTTTGTTTATAGGTGTGGGGGTGCCCCGCCCCTCCCAGCCCACCCCGCCCCTCCCAGCCCGCCCCGCCCAACCAGCCCGCCCCGCAAATCTTGTTCTGCTTTGCACTGCAGTAGTTTTGTTTATAGGTGTGGGGGTGCCCGCCCTCCCAGCCCGCCCGCAAATCTTGTTCTGCTTTGCACTGCAGTAGTTTTGTTTATAGGTGTGGGGTGCCCGCCCCTCCCAGCCCGCCCCGCAAATCTTGTTCTGCTTTGCACTGCCGTAGTTTTGAACATTTTCTTTTTTTCTTGATATCTGTTACCAGAGGTGGGCACTTCAGTAAACCGCAACTTCCGCAAATTATGGAAGTCCGAATACGTTTGCGGATTTGTGGAAGGGTAAATGTTTGCGGAGAGAGAGAGAGCCGGTACATTCAGGCAATATTTTTGAGGGTGTTTGTGCCTGATGTGCAAGGCTTAGCTACACTTGCCTGCATTGAAGGTCACTAGCCATTCACCACTCCACTCCTCCACCATGTAGAGTGGTGGCGTGAGGCTCCTGTGCTGGCCTTACTCCTTGGCCGCAAACACTGGCTAGGTGTTAGCTGGAGGGTGAAGCAGGAAGCACCCTTCAAGGAAGCACTTGCCTGCTTGTGTGCTGACGGCCACCAATGTTACAGGTGCTGAGGTGAAGAGTCCAGGTCGGCGCCCACGCCAGGACTCCTCCCGGCTGCCCTTGTATTAGGGAACGCTTTGGTTCATCCCCGGGGCCTCCACCGGGGTTCCTGCAGGACCAGCTGACGCCTCTCACCACAGGGGTGCTGGCAGAAGTAGTGCTGCAATGGAGGGCGTGAGGACCTACACTTGTGATGACTGTGGCAAAGTGTGCTCCAGCAAGTCTGGCATTACTGCACACATCCTCACCCATACACGCAAAACAGGGCTGAGGTGTGACCACTGTGGCAAAATGTTCACTCATAAAGGTGATCTTAGGAGCCACATGCTCACCCACACTGGTGAGAGAAACTTTGAGTGTCAGGAATGTAGGAAAACATTTATACGCAAGAGCAGTCTTAACAAACACATGCTCACCCACACTGGTGAGAGAAACTTTGAGTGTCAGGAGTGTGGGAAAACATATACCCACAAGAGGAATCTTAACAAACACATGCTCACCCACACTGGTGAGAGAAACTTTGAGTGTCAGGAGTGTAGGAAAACATTTACCTGCAAGAACCATCTTAACGCACACATGCTCACCCACACTGGTGAGAGAAACTTTGAGTGTCAGGAGTGTGGGAAAACATTTACCCACAAGAGCAGTCGTAACAAACACATGCTCACCCACCATGGTGAGAGAAACTTTGAGTGTCAGGAATGTAGGAAAACATTTGCCCTCAATAGCAGTCTTAACAAACACATGCTCACCCACACTGGTGAGAGAAACTTTGAGTGTCAGGAGTGTGGGAAAACATTTACCCTGAAGAGCAGTCTTAACACACACATGCTCATCCACACTGGTGAGAGAAACTTTGAGTGTCAGGAGTGTGGGAAAACATTTGCCCGCAAGTGTAGTCTTAACGAACACATGCTCACCCACACTGGTGAGAGGAAGTACAAGTGTGATATTTGCGGCAAGTGTTTTCCTACCAAGAGTCGTGTTGCCAAGCATATCCAGACACACCTGTGAGGAGGGAGTGGCTGTGTGTGTTGTCATGTATTGCATCATCCAGTTGCCTCACAGGGGTTCTCTGCACTCATGGACTTGCCTCTGTGTCACCCTCAGGAGACATGGAGTATGCGGCGCAGGAAATAAAGACATGACGGACCTTTAACTAGGCAGTGACTCGCTGCTAACTTCCTGTGTCTCTTCCTTCTCTGCCTCAGGAACACCATTGCCTTGTGCTCTCTGTGGCTATGTGAATATAACCAGACAGTCACACCTACATATTATTCATGCCTCTCAATAATTCCTACACATACATGCTATGTTGCAACACTGTACGCCACACGGCAGCGTTGCACATTGCCTCTCAGGCCCTCATGTAACTAGTCGTTGCCCTCTTGCCGGACCGCTAACACCAGCCCTCCGCTGCTGGTCCCGCATATCTCTGTTCTTTACAATAAACCACCTACGGAAGATGCTCGCTTCTCCTTCGGATAAACTCCCCTCAACCACTCCGGTTAATCACTGCAACCCCAGGTAACACTATGTCCTTGTTACTACTACTACTACTACTACTACTACTCTACTACTGCTACTACTACTACTACACTACCACCACGTGTAGGTCTCGCAGTCTCTTGTAGCTTCTTATGTCTCTTCATTTCAG
>JACEEZ010002337.1:130815-168315 GCA_016584305.1 Chionoecetes opilio
GGAGTGGCTGTGTGTGTTGTCATGTATTGCATCATCCAGTTGCCTCACAGGGGTTCTCTGCACTCATGGACTTGCCTCTGTGTCACCCTCAGGAGACATGGAGTATGCGGCGCAGGAAATAAAGACATGACGGACCTTTAACTAGGCAGTGACTCGCTGCTAACTTCCTGTGTCTCTTCCTTCTCTGCCTCAGGAACACCATTGCCTTGTGCTCTCTGTGGCTATGTGAATATAACCAGACAGTCACACCTACATATTATTCATGCCTCTCAATAATTCCTACACATACATGCTATGTTGCAACACTGTACGCCACACGGCAGCGTTGCACATTGCCTCTCAGGCCCTCATGTAACTAGTCGTTGCCCTCTTGCCGGACCGCTAACACCAGCCCTCCGCTGCTGGTCCCGCATATCTCTGTTCTTTACAATAAACCACCTACGGAAGATGCTCGCTTCTCCTTCGGATAAACTCCCCTCAACCACTCCGGTTAATCACTGCAACCCCAGGTAACACTACTACTACTACTACTACTACTACTAGTACTACTACTACTACTACTACTACTACCACCACCACCACCACCACGTGTAGGTCTCGCAGTCTCTTGTAGCTTCTTTATGTTCTTATGTTCTTATTTCAGTCAGTCAGTCTTGCATCATTCTTTCAATGTGGCCAAAGTCTCAATGATATTATTCTTCCCCCTTTCCACACTTCACTCCCAGGCTCAATCTTTCATACTTACATACATACTAGACACATAGGTGGGCGCGATAACGAAAAAATTATCACGATAACTGATAAATCGATAACGATAACCTTATCGGCGATAACCGATAACACTGGTCGACACCAAAAATGGTTCTGAGTTCATTGTGTGTGGGTTGGAAAGCATTTTCGCTGTTGATTTCAAAAATGGCATTGCTTTTTCTCTAGCACGTATAGTTTTTGAAATATCGGCATTTTAAATTTTAATAGCTATTATAATTATATACGTATATATAATTATATAATTAATCGAAACAATCCCCCTACGTTAATATATATTACTCGTAATTAAATTATGGTGGTGCCTGCGGCTTTATTAGGACCTAATGTACATATCTGGCAAAAAATATACTTAAATTATGTTCCAAATATATCCGAAAATGTGCCACATCTTGGAAATATCCGAAAATATGCCAAATCACAGTAAATTTTGACTTTATATATATATATATAATATATACTAGCCGCAAAGCCGCCCTCCGGGCGGACTTTTTGGCTAGCTCCTGCGGAGGGCTATTGGTGGGCCTTCGGCCCACCACCTGTGTTTGGTGGGCCTTCGGCCCACCAAACATGGACTCTCCAGATAGCCCCTTCTAACTTTCCTGAAATCATGGATGTAGAAATGTATGTATTCCCCCCACCCATTCACTCACCCATTACCCATCACCCCCCACCCATTCACTCACCCATTACCCATCACCCCCACCCATTCACTCACCCATTACCCCCCCACCCATTCACTCACCCATTACCCATCACCCCCACCATACCCCATTCACTCACCCATTACCCATCACCCCCCACCCATTCACTCACCCATTACCCATCACCCCCCACCCATTCACTCACCCATTACCCCCCACCCATTCACTCACCCATTACCCATCACCCCCACCCATTCACTCACCCATCACCCATCACCACACACCCATTCACTCACCCATTACCCATCACCCCCACCCATTCACTCACCCATTACCCATCACCACACACCCATTCACTCACCCATTACCCATCACCCCCACCCATTACCCATCACCCCCACCCATTACTCACCCATTACCCATCACCACACACCCATTCCTCACCATTACCCATCACCCCCCACCCATTCACTCACCCATTACCCATCACCACACACCCATTACCCATCACCCATTCACTCACCCCCCACCCATTCACTCACCCATTACCCATCACCACACACCCATTCACTCACCCATTACCCATCACCCCCCACCCATTCACTCACCCATTACCCATCACCACACACCCATTACCCATCACCCCCCACCCATTCACTCACCCATTACCCATCACCACACACCCATTCACTCACCCATTACCCATCACCCCCACCTATTCCCTCACCCATCACCCATCACCCCCAACCCATTCACTCACCCCACACCCATTACCCATCACCCTACATCAAGGCTTCCTCAATTCTCGCAACCCACTTTTGTTTTCACAATTCTCGCTAATAGGCTGCTAAAAAAAAAGAAAAAAAAAAAGTGATCGGATCATCTCATAAGTGGGCTTATGACCTTCCCCTGGTCAACCTGATTCCAAAAATGTGCCATATGAGGTGTTTGCGCCACGGGGGGCGGAACCTACACACACACACACACACACACACACACACACACACACACACACACACACAACAGACAGACACACTTTCGCTTATATTATTATATTATATATATATATATATATATATATACATATATATATATATATATATATATATATAATATATATATATATATATATATATATATATATATATATATTCTGGAACACAACTTCGAGATTTTTTTGAGAGAAAGATGCGCTAGTTCGAAGAACAGTCAGATCTAGACTGTTCTTCAGAAGAACAGTCAAGATCTCTTAATTGGTATTAAATATACATTCTCTCTCTCTCTCTCTCTCTCTCTCTCTCTCTCTCTCTCTCTCTCTCTCTCTCTCTCTCTCTCTCTCTCTCTCTCTCTCTCTCTTCTCTCTCTCTCTCTCCTCTCTCTCTCTCACACACACACACGTCCATTCATTTTTTTAAGTTTTCATAAAATTATTAATATTTTTACCATCATAATTTTTCAATGATACATTTATACACTGTAAGACACGACTATACATCAATGAATAGTAAGGCATTGTATATGAATGAATTAACTTAATTTGAATGAATTAACTTTGAATGAACTATACTTAATGGAATTTTTTTGGGGGTGAAATAAACTTTTTTGACGGAAAATGAAAAAGTGCCTGACAAAAATTATACATCTATTGAATAACTGTATTAGATAGATAGACAGATAGACATAGATAGACAGATAGACATAGATAGATAGATAGATAGACAGATAGATAGATAGACAGATAGATAGACAGACAGATAGATAGATAGATAGTGAATAATGTTGATAGAAGGAGGGAGATGAAGGAATGGTGATAATGGAGGAAGAAGAAAGGAAGGAAGTTATTAAAGGAAGGAAGGAAGTTATTAAAGAAAGGAAGAAAGTTATTAAAGGAAGGAAGTTATTAAAGAAAGGAAGAAAGTTATTAAAGAAAGGAAGAAATTTATTAAAGAAAGAAATAAAGGAAGTTATTAAAGAAAGAAAGGAAGGAAGGAAGTTATTAAAGAAAGAAAGAAAGGAAGGAAGTTATTAAAGAAAGGAAGAAAGTTATTAACGTTTATGAAAGAAAAATAAATTAAAAACATTTACATTATGGCAGCGATTTTTATTCTCTCTCTCTCTCTCTCTCTCTCTCTCTCTCTCTCTCTCTCTCTCTCTCTCTCTCTCTCTCTCTCTCTCTCTCTCTCTCTCTCTCTCTCTGTGTGTGTGATTTTTTGTTTTATCGATATTTTTTTTCATTGTTAGCGAAGGAGGAGGAGGAGGAGGAAGAAAAAGAGGAGGAGGAGGAGGAGGAAGAAAAAGAAGAGAGGAGGAAGACGATAATATTAAGATGTTCCAATCACCAATCCATTACTTCTCATGTACGCTAATAATATGTGTGTGTGTGTATGTGTTTGTGTATACATGTGTGTGTGTGTGTTTGTGTGTGCGTTCCTCCCCTCCCCTCCTCCCCCTCACTCAAGTACACATGTGGGCGGTCATGTATGTATGTATATATGTGTGTGTATGTATGTATGTATATGTAGAAATTTACACAGGGAAAATAAAAATTGTGAGTCATTAGAAAATGACATCATCTTTCACTAATGTCCTTGTAAATATTGATTTTATTATTATTATTATTATGTATTAGGCAAATCTTTCCTATCCGACCGCTGGCAATCCTCCTGGACCACTTTCTCTGCCAATAAACTTTGCCTGATCAAACCCTCTATCTCTCCATGGTCAAATCCTTACCACTCTAATAGACGTTGGGAGACTGCTCTCGCACTCTTACGCATAGGCCATACTAACCTCACACACTCCTATCTCATGTCACGCTCCTCTCCAACCTTCTGCACACCCTGTCAAGTTCCTCTCACTGTCCAACATGTCCTAATATCCTGCCCCTTTCTTACTCCTGCCCGTTCCAGTTCCTTCCCTCATTTGTCCTCCCTTTCCCGACCGGGATGTCTTGCGGACATTCTCCCGGAATTCCCCTCCTTCCCCCTGGACAATTTAACCTCCTTCCTCGAACAAATCCACATCCTACATCTGATCTAACCATCCTGCTGTAACATTCCGTTCTTTCCCCTTCCCTCATCGTTTCACTATTATTCTTTAACCCTGACCCTTTATATGCTTTGCCATAGTGCCATATGACCTCTGATGGCTGGCACATTACCCTTTTTGGCATTAAATCAATCCTCCCCCCCACCCCCCCCCTCGATCCCTCCAACTGCAGAGCCTCACTTCGCTCGTCCCCATCCCCTTCCCCCCCCCATCCCCTTACCACTAGGGGCGCAATTCCCAGTGCCTTGCCCTAGGCGATATTTTCCCTAGACACGCCCTGACCTACCTACCTACTATCTACTACTAGACTAGTAGTAGTTAGTAGTAGTAGTAGACTAGTAGAAGTAGTAGTAGAAGTAGTAGTAGTTAGTAGTAGAAGTAGTAGTAGTAGTAGTAGTAGAAGTAGTAGTAGACTAGTAGAAGTAGTAGTAGTAGTAGTAGTAGACTAGTAGAAGTAGTAGTAGTAGTAGTAGTAGTAGTAGTAGTACTAGTAGAAGTAGTAGTTAGTAGTACTAGTAGTAGTAGAAGTAGTAGTAGTAGTAGTAGTAGTAGTAGTTAGTAGTAGTAGTAGTAGAAGAAGTAGTAGTAGTAGTAGTAGTAATAGTAGTAGTAGTAGTAGTAGTAGTAGTTGTAGAAGTAGTAGTAGTAGTAGTAGTAGGGGTGAGATTGTATGGAAAAGAGCGTTTGAAAGTATAGTGGTTCATTCAGGCGGTTCGAAACTTTTGGATCGGAGGTGACGGCTTGGGTCTTTGGCTCGGCGGCTTGAGGCAGCACAGAGACGACGCCATGGCCGGACAGGACAGGTGGGCGTGTGGTGGTGTGTGTGTGTGGGTGGTTGTATGTGGTGGGTGTGGATGGGCGTGTGTGTAGTGGTGGGTAGATGGGCGTGTGTGGTGTGGTGGGTAGATGGGCGTGTGTGGTGTGGTGGGTAGATGGGCGTGTGTGGTGTGGTGTGTTGTGGTGGGTAGATGGGCGTGTGTGTGTGGGTGGTTGTATGTGGTGGGTGTGGATGGGCGTGTGTTGTGTGTGTGGTGGTGGTGGGTAGATGGGTGTGTGTGTGGTGATCGTGGTGGTGGGTGGATGTGTGGTGATCGTGGTGGTGGGTGGATGTGTGGTGTGTGTGTCTGTGGTGAGGATATAGTGATGGTGTGGTGGTGGTGGCTGGTGGGTGGATGGTAGTGTGTGCTGTGTGGTGTGGATGGGTGTGTGTAGTGGTGGTGGTGGTGTGAATGAGTGTGTGTGTGTGAGCTATATGTAACGTGATGGGTGGTGGTTGTGTTGTGTGGATGGGCGTGGTAGGGCCGCCTGGTAGGTGGTGGTGATGTGTGAAGGAGTGTGGTGGTGGTATGTGAAGGAGTATGTGGTTGTGGTGATGGTGAGAGTTTAGTGACGGGATGTGGCTATGTAGTGGTGGTGGTGGTGGTGGTGTTGTGTGGGTGGTGGTGGTCAGAAGGTGGATGTGTGGGGGTGGTGGTGATAGCATATTGCCCGTATTCGTAGTCACATACCATCATTGTACGTGGTCATTGTTCACTTTTTGTCTTGTCCTAATTAAATCAATGTCATGCCAGCTGTTGTGATTGCAATAAGAGTACTGTATGATTGTTCTAGTACTTTCCATGGCAGCTACAAGATCAAGTGAATAATTTTGACGAGTAGAAATGGAACAAAATCATAGCAATTACCACGAGCAATCATGGTATGTGACTACGAATACGAGCACGGTGTGTGGTGTGGCGGGCTGTGGTAGTGTGTGAAGGAGTGTGTGGTGTAGTGTGGACGGATGTGCGTGCGTGCGTGTGTGTGACTGGTTGGTAATTTGATGTAGTGGGAAGTGGAAAGCAGTGTGTGTGTGTGTGTATGTGTGATGGTGGGGGATGGTGATATGGAGAATGGTAGTATGGTGTCTGTATAGTGACTATAGTGATAAGTGACTGATGAGAGGTGACTCTAGTGAAACATAGGGTTATAAATGTAGATATATTTTTATAAAGTTATAATTAGCGTCATTTTTTCTATTTTCAGATCGTTTAGTCTTCTCTGCATCCTTAATTACCTTTTTTTAATCCTCGTTCAGTCGTTAACTCCTCCTCGTTCAATCGTTAGTCTCCTCCTCCTCCTCGTTTACTCGTTAGCCTCCTCCTCCTCCACCACCACCACCACCTACTCGTTCAATCGTTAGCCTCCATTCCTCCTCCTCCTCCTCCTCCTCCTCCCTAAAGACAAAACAACACATCTTAGTTAACAACAATAAGAGTGTGGCGTCCGTACTCAACGATTACTTCAATGCAGTTTTTATTAAAGAACATGCAGCTCCATTACCAGAACCAGTTCACCCCTTGAGACTCAGAACGTTATTTCCATTGTCATTTGGGTACCATTAGACGCTTTTTAGTGACTATAAGCAATATTTTATAGCTATGACCTGTTTAGTATCCTAGTCCACTTAACTAATTTGGTATGTTCAGTGACTTTTCGTAATTTTATGGCTAACAACAGACCATTTTATATAGCCAAGGAAAGATCTGGGCGTGAAGGGGTTTATATAATTACGGACCAGTAAATGATAGATTGATAATAACACAGATAACGATACACCAGGGGCGCACCCACAAATTTTTTCAGATATTATTTTTCGGTAGCCAGATATTAAACCCGCCAGATTTTTCACTAGCCTCTGGGTGGTAAATTTTTTCCGCCCTCAGCTGATTCCCTTTTAAAGCTTAATTTCTTATTTCTGCTGCTGAAGAAAAAGTTTTGGTAGTGTTAGATGTTTGTCCAAGGCAATACAAGGGTGGTGAATGATTGGCATGGACTCAGTAGACAGGTAGTTAGTGCAGAGTCATTAGGGAGCTTTAAAAGGAGGCTAGATAAATTCATGGATGGGGATGAAAAGTGGATGGAGGTAGTGTTAAGTAACAGGAACTACCTCGTGTAGGTCTCACGGCCTCTTGTAGCTTCCTTATGTTCTTATGTTCTTATTACGTGAAGCATAAGTGCCACCAAATCAAGGTGTATAAATATGCGTTCACGGTCACATCGCTAGAACCTGGATTTTTTTTTAAAGAACTGTTATTAGTCTCTCTCTCTCTCTCTCTCTCTCTCTCTCTCTCAGGAACTACCTCTCTCTCTCTCAGGAACTACCTCTCTCTCTCTCAGGAACTACCTCTCTCTCTCAGGAACTACCTCTCTCTCTCTCAGGAACTACCTCTCTCTCTCTCAGGAACTACCTCTCTCTCTCTCAGGAACTACCTCTCTCTCTCTCAGGAACTACCTCTCTCTCTCTCAGGAACTACCTCTCTCTCTCTCAGGAACTACCTCTCTCTCTCTCAGGAACTACCTCTCTCTCTCTCAGGAACTACCTCTCTCTCTCTCAGGAACTACCTCTCTCTCTCTCAGGAACTACCTCTCTCTCTCTCAGGAACTACCTCTCTCTCTCTCAGGAACTACCTCTCTCTCTCAGGAACTACCTCTCTCTCTCAGGAACTACCTCTCTCTCTCTCAGGAACTACCTCTCTGAAGAACTACCTCTCTCTGAAGAACTACCTCTCCTTGCAAGCCCCCCACCCCACCCCTGTCTCCTCCCGTCGGGTGATCGCCGGAGGAACAAGAACACAACTACTACTTTGACCGAAGTGACGGAAGTGTTTAGTAAGGTAAGTGGTAGTTAATGGTAGTTAGAAGCAGTAAAGGTAGTTAGTCCCTCCACCCTCCCTCTGCTTCCAAGTCTCCCTTGATAAAGTTTAATCCCTTCACGCCCAAATCTTTCCTTTGCTATGAAAATATGAAAATCGTCTGTTAGCCATAAAATTACGAAAAATAGCTAAATATACCAAATGAGTTAAGTGGACAAGGATACTAAACATGTCATAGCTATAAAACATTGCTTATAGTCACTAAAAATCGTCTAATGGCACCCAAATTACAATGGAAATTACGTTCTGGGTCTCAAGCGGTTAAATTAATGGTATTTTTTTTTAGATTCGTGTGTTCTCTCATTCAGTATTAGTATCGCTTTTTAATATCTTGGGCAAAGAATTTATTACATTTAAAACTTACTAGAACTGAATATGAAAGTCATTTTTGAGTTTAGATTTAAAAGTCGTGTGGAATGCCTACTAAATACTTACATGATAGTGCTTTCAGACTCCCCTTGAGGCCCAGAACGTAATTTTCATTGTAATTTGGGTACCATTAGACGATTTTAGTGACTATAAGCAATATCTTATAGCTATGACCTGTTTAGTATCCTTGTCCACTAACTAATTTGGTATATTTAGCAATTTTTCGTAATTTTATGGCTAACAGACAATTTTCATAGCAAAGGAAAGATCTGGGCGTGAAGGGTTAATGTAATCTGTAGGTTGTTAAATGGTGGACGTAATACAAAAAATTAGTTGTCATTATTTATAAGTAATAATATAAATATTCATCTATAAAAGTAAATAACCTTGAGTCTTAAATCAGTCAGTCAGTCAGTCAGTAAATAAGTTAATTAAAAGTCAGCCAGTCAGTAAATCAGTCAAGTCAGCCAGCCAGTCAGTAAATCGGTCAGTCAGTAAATCAGTCAGCCAGTCAGTAAATCAGTCAGTAAATCAGTGTCAGCCAGTCAGTCAGCCAGCCAATCAGTCAGTCAGCCAGTCATTAAATCAGTCAGTCAGCCAGTCCGTAAATCAATCGGTCAACCAGTCCGTAAATCAATCAGTCAGCCAGTCCGTAAATCAGTCAGTCAGCCAGTATTTTTATATTTAAGTAATTTAGTTGAATTATTAGAATTTTAAGTATTTTCCAAAGAGAAAAAAAAGCATTCTTTCTTGTGATGAAAATCCTTGGATTGAAATCATGACATCTTGTTCTGGTTTATCTGCAGGATTGAAATCATGACATCTTGTTCTGGTTTATCTGCAGGATTGAAATCATGACATCTAGTTCTGGTTTATCTGCAGGATTGAAATCATGACATCTTGTTCTGGTTTACCTGCAGGATTGAAATCATGACATCTTGTTCTGGTTTACCTGCAGGATTGAAATCATGACATCTAGTTCTGGTTTATCTGCAGGATTGAAATCATGACATCTAGTTCTGGTTTATCTGCAGGATTGAAATCATGACATCTTGTTCTGGTTTATCTGCAGGATTGAAATCATGACATCTTGTTCTGGTTTATCTGCAGGATTGAAATCATGACATCTTGTTCTGGTTTATCTGCAGGATTGAAATCATGACATCTTGTTCTGGTTTACCTGCAGGATTGAAATCATGACATCTTGTTCTGGTTTACCTGCAGGATTGAAATCATGACATCTAGTTCTGGTTTACCTGCAGGATTGAAATCATGACATCTTGTTCTGGTTTACCTGCAGGATTGAAATCATGACATCTAGTTCTGGTTTATCTGCAGGATTGAAATCATGACATCTTGTTCTGGTTTATCTGCAGGATTGAAATCATGACATCTTGTTCTGGTTTATCTGCAGGATTGAAATCATGACATCTAGTTCTGGTTTACCTGCAGGATTGAAATCATGACATCTTGTTCTGGTTTACCTGCAGGATTGAAATCATGACATCTTGTTCTGGTTTACCTGCAGGATTGAAATCATGACATCTTGTTCTGGTTTATCTGCAGGATTGAAATCATGACATCTTGTTCTGGTTTATCTGCAGGATTGAAAAGATAATTTATACGTTGTCATTTTTAACGAGGTGAAAAATGGTGCCCCCTTGCCAGTAAATTTTTTAACATGCTAACTGGGCGACCAAAATGTCTCCCAGTGATGGAAAACTGTCGCCCAGTAAGAACAATTTTAAGCTACTGGGCGACAAGATAATTGTTCATAAACACCTTCCTGGATACAATGGTTCATCATGTCTGTGTGTTAGATCCAGAAGTGCACTCTTATTACTGCATAGGATCTTTATTTATACACAACATACAAAAGGGTGAAGTTGATGTATCCAAAAAACTATTTTAACAGGTAGGCCTTGACCCTTCTGGCTATCCAAAGAATATCGCCCAGTAAGATTTGCTTAAAAAATGCACTGCCCCTTGCTGCTTACTGACTGATATTTGATGCCAGGAGAAGGGAATACTACGCTTCTTCTTAATGTCAGTTGTATTTTCATCATTTTAACCAGGAGACCTAGAGATAGAATAGAATTTTTGCCTCGTTATAAAAAAAATAGACTATAGGCTTTCATTATTTTAGTCACTTCACAGGATATTATAAAGATCCTTTCTATGCTTTCTTTATAGCCATGACCTGTTTAGTGCCCTTGTCCACTACCTAATTTGGTATTAAGTCACCTTTTGTAATTTTATGGCTAACAGACAATTTCTATATAGCAAAGGAAAGATCTGGGCGTGAAGGGGTTAATGTTGTAATATTTCACTTGTTTTCCTCTTCTTTATTCTCTCATTTCTTTACAGCATATGAAAGTCATCTTGTTGGCTGGAGTGTTGGCAGTGGAGGCGTCGTGGCCTCCGAGAGATCCTGGCCTGAGTCTCAAGTTGATGGCGTTACAAGAGTAGGCGGATTTTCAGGTTTTTCAGTCAGCCAGTCAGTAAATCAGTAAATCAGTCAGTCAGTATGTAAAACTGACTGGCTGACTGACTGACCGGCTGGCTGAAAAACCTGAAAATCTGCCTATTCTTGTAACGGCATCAACTCCAGATCGTGGCCAGGATTTCGGAGGCCACAACACGGACTCCCTTCCTTCCCTGGCCTGGCGTCAACACAAGTCTGGTCCGGCCACCCTCTCGCCGCCACACGCTGCGGGCTGCCACAGTCTCGCCTTGGTGGAGGGACGCCTGCAAAATATAAGTATGTTTATTTTAAAATCTGACCTCGCTCTGACTCTTTTCTTTGGTTATTAATATCATTTTTAACCCCAGAACGTAATTTCCGTTGTAGTTTGGGTGCCATTAGGCCATTTTTAGTGACTATAAGCAATGTTTTATAGCTATGACCTGTTTAGTATCCTTGTCCACTAACTAATTTGGTATATTCAGTCACTTTTCGTAATTTTATGACTAGACAACAGACAATTTTATATAGCCAAGGAAAGATCTGGGCGTGAAGGGGTTAAGGATTTGTGTGTTGACTGTTAATGTGTATAGTGTTAGTACTTTAGATGGTAGCCTAATGTCGTTATTCTACTTTACAGTTTGTGGGTGTGGGAGACTGCGAGCTGCTTGGGGACAGACAGGCACTGGCAAGACACTCGGGGCACTGGCCATGACAAGACACTCGGGGCACTGGCCATGACAAGAGGGGCACTGGCCATGATAAGAGGGGCACTGGCAAGACACTCGGGGCACTGGCAAGACACTCGGGGCACTGGCCATGATAAGAGGGGCACTGGCAAGACACTCGGGGCACTGGCCATGATAAGAGGGGCACTGGCAAGACACTCGGGGCACTGGCCATGATAAGAGGGGCACTGGCAAGACACTCGGGGCACTGGCAAGACACTCGGGGCACTGGCCATGATAAGAGGGGCACTGGCAAGACACTCGGGGCACTGGCAAGACACTCGGGGCACTGGCAAGACACTCGGGGCACTGGCCATGCATGACAAGAGGGGCACTGGCCATTAGGCTGGGCCAGAAAAGGGGTTATTTTCAAGAATTTATACTACAAGGTTGTAAGTCACCTAAAGTTTTTTTGGGGTACAGGAAAAAAAACCCTTTAAAAAATTTTTTTTTTTAAATGAAATCTAGGGTTTCAGACAGTCCGTTCCCATAGCACCTTTTCCGGAAGACAAAAAATTTAAACAAAATTTGATGTTTTTCTCAGGCTGTGAATACCGTCAGGGTTCATGTTGGTCCCCAAAAATATGCAGAAAAGACCCCAAAAGGGCCTAGAACTATACACAATGTCTGTGAAAAAAATTAAATTTCCCAAATTTAAAAAAAAAAACACATTTTCTTCACATTTAGGGTTTAAATTATTAAACAAAAAAAAAAATTATTTATCCCGAAATCTCCCAAGGGAAAGGGTAAATTTAATTTTTAAGGGAAAGATCAGTACACAATACACACCATTACAATACACACTCATATTAGTCCCCCCGGGACAAAAAAAAAAGGAGGCCATGAAACTTTTTTTTTGTTTTTAACCCAACCTCATTTAAATTTCCCAGTCCATGCGCTTCCTGGACCCCTTCACAACTCTGTATAGTCCCTTTGGAGCTGTTTTTTTCTTTTGGGGGGGCCTTGTTTTTTGTTCAAATCTGGGGGGTCCTAGTCCCCGCTCTGCGGCCCCTTTTGGACAACAGGGGGGTTGGGGAAAATTTTCCCTGCCATGAGGTAGTTTTCCGGGGTTTGGTCCTTTTTTGCAACCGGGGAGCTTGGGGGGCAAAAGCGGGAAAAAGTAAAATACCCAAGAGTTTCAAACTTTCCCCCAAGAGTCTGCCCAAAATGCCTTTTTTTTTGAGGGGGTTTACTGCCCAATTGATGTGATTTTTGGCATCCCCTTTGTTTTCCCCTTGGCTGTGGACTTTTCGTCGCTCAGGTACCTAAAGCATACCCTTTTTTCTCATCGTTTTTTTTTGGGTTTCAGGGGATGTTGGTCCGAAAAACCGTCCCAAAGGAAAACCAATCCTCTGAGAGATCCCAAACCCCCAAATGGTTTTGAAGCTTCTGTCGGGCCAAACACAAAGGAGAAAAAATTTGGCGGGCCCACTTCATTGGGCCCTTTTCTGTACGGGCCTCTGCCTTGAGGAGGTTCTTCATTAGTGCCAGGCCCTTTCGATGGGGGCATGGGGCACCTCGGCTTTTTAAACCCCATGTTTTCTTTGTAGAAAAATTCCCAAAGGGAATACAGCAAACGGTGATGTCTTCCAATTTTTCGGGTGCATATACACCCCCAAAGCGGCATCGAAAGAGTGCCCCCTTTTAAACCTTGTACAAAGTTTTCCCAAATCCAACGGGCGTGAGGGAATTCCCCAGGCCTTTGATGGTGAGGGATCTCCGCCCGGGCCGGACGTCCCTCCAAGAAACCCCCGGGTTGTTCTGCCAGCCCAGGTATTCATGTCAAAAGTTCTCCTTGGTGCTTTTGGGATCCTTTCCCGAAGGAAGGTGATGGTGTTATGTATATGCCCGTCAACCTCTTTGTGGAGCAGTCACCTTGACCTGTTATTTTTGGGGTTTAAATTCGCTCCAATTTTTTTCACCAGTCGCTTGAAAAAGCTTTTTCTTTGGGGTCCTGGGGTTTTTGGGGGCCAAACCCCCAAAAAATTGAGAAAAGATCCCCCCCAATAAACTAAGGGGATGTGGTGTCTAATGCCAGTTGCAGAAGACTTCTCCCAAACTCTGTCTCCAGTTTTTTACGACGACTCCACCCAGCCCCCAAAGAGTTCAGGGGAAAAGTTGATCAAAAAAAGAGAACCTTCCGGGATGTGTCCAGTGGAGGGTCTTTGAGGACCGGGAAAAAAAAAATAGAAAAAGGTGACTAACAAAACGCTAAAAATACATTTAAATCAAGAACGAGCTTTTGTTACTTTAATTTTTTAAACGATCAGTAATAAACCCAAAGCAAAGCTAAATCGTTTATGGGGTTTTGGAATAAATCCCGAAAACCCAAAGTGAGGAGTTTTTAATCCCAAAAAAATCCTGTTTAATACTAAAATAATCACCTGAATAATCTTTGCTGCCTCTTTTTCAGCAGTTGACCTCCCTTCCACCCCCAACAATTGATAGTAAATTCTGGCCACCCTCCCTGCCCAGTATCCCCGCCACCCCTTCCATGTCCTTCCCCACATGCATTAGGGACTTGATCAGTTCCCATCCCAGTGAGTGCATACTTTTGGGGAAGTGATTCCCCAATTTTGCCATTTAAAAAAATACTGCCGCCTTCTAAAGCCTTGCAGACGGTCTCCTCCTTCCCGTTGTTTTCCCAAGACAGGTTTTTTACCCTAAAGGGTTTCTTCCCTCCTTTCTTTACGAAAGGCAGCAGCCATTCTTTCACCCCCTATTCGAGATTGCGAAATTGTCAGCAATGAAGCAGGCCTCCAAGGAACACTTTCCATCTTCTTGCTGCCCCTTAGGGAGTGAACAGAAACAGGTGCATTGGTACCAGGGGGAATCTTCAGACTGGGGGTTTCGTGACTTTTTTTTCTAGGGCATCTGCACTAGGGGGCAGCATTGGCAGAGCTTAGAAAAACCCTTTGCTTTTCTCCCTGCGCTGCCTCTGATCAAAAAAAACTTGGGGTTTCTGCCTTTTTGCTGGGTTTCTGATCCCCTTGGGGGCCCAGAGTTGGCGGTGGGGGAAGGGTAAAACCCCACGAAACCCCCTTCAGGACAACCATTTTTTCCTTTATCTTTTCGGCTTCTTCTCCAGCTGTTGTTTTGCTGCCAGTCTTTTCCCCAAACTGGGGTTGGGGGGAACAATCCAAAATGCCCCGCCCGTGTTTGCCAAAAACTCCTCCCTTTTTTTTTGGTCTCTGTATCTGTTGTCCTATTCCTCTAACTTTTCCCTTTTATTTTGTACCCCTAAAATATCGGAAAGGGCCCCCCATCTACCCTATCGCTTCCCCACGTTTTTTAAGGGTAATACCAGTATTTACCCCCATTCCTGCCAAGTCCTTTGTTAAAAGCCCTTGGCGGCTAAATCCCGCTAGACTGAAGATGGCGGGCTTGCTGCGTTGTTTTATGATACCCAGGGTACGGGGGGAAAGAAAAACCCTGTTCCCCGGGTTGGTGGAAAAAGGGGCCCCAGTGAACCCAGGGTTTCCGGGTTTACACTGAAGAGGGGGGGAAAATTTGGGAAAAAGGGCCCAGCAAGGTCTTTTTTTGGTTTTCATGCCTTTAGAAGTGAGGACAGAAATTTAGAAAACAAATACCCTATTATACAAAAAATTTTGAATTTTATACCAAAACCCTGAAAAAAAAATTTATTTTTTTTTGCAAATATTTTTTATTGAATTGTCCCACACCCACTGTCTAGTTGTCATATCAAACTTTTGGGTTTCAATTTGCCCTATTTGGTACCAGCAGCACTCGGGGGCATTCAAAGGGGATAAAACATTTTTTTTAAGGATTTTTTTGTAGTTGTCGGTAATGGTTTTTTTCCCCGGTAACAGACGGGCTTTAAAAAGTAAAGGGCGTCAATTTTTTTTTAAACCAAAATTTTCATTTTTGTGTTCTACACTCACTCACAAAATTTTAGGAAACTTAATTAAATTTTTGAACAACTTGTTTTTTTTTTGGCCCCGCCTACTGGGCCCTGCATGACAAGAGGGGGACTGGCCATGCATGACAAGAGGGGGACTGGCCAGGGTGACAAGAGGGGCACTGGCCATGCATGACAAGAGGGGGACTGGCCCCCTGACAAAGGGGCATGGCCATGACAAGAGGGGGACTGGCAAACCCCTCGGGCAAATTTCAAGACACCGGGGGATGGCAAGACACTCCCCGGGGACTGGCAAGACACTCTGTGGGGGACTGGCCCCTGACAAGAGGGGCACTGGCCCTGACAACCGGGGGCCCGGCCATGCAAGGGGGGGCCTGGCCATGCAAGAGGGGCACTGGCCCCTGACAAGGGGGGGCACTGGCCCTGCAAGAGGGGGCCCGGCCATGACAAAGGGGGCATGGCAAGACACTCGGGGGAGGGGAAGACACTCGGGCATGGCAAGACAAATCGGGGGACTGGCAAAACACCGGGGCACTGGCAAGACACTCGGGGCCCCTGGCAAGACACTCGGGGCCCCTGGCCATGACAAGAGGGGCACTGGCAAGACACTGGCCATGACAAGAGGGGCACTGGCAAGACACTCGGGGGACTGGCCCGACAAAAGGGGCACTGCAAGACACCGGGGGACTGGCAAAACAAATCGGGGGACTGGCCATGACAAGAGGGGGCCCGGAAAAACACTCGGGGCAAAAAGGGCCCTGACAAGAGGGGCACTGGGGGGAAGACACCTGGGGCAACTGGGAAGACATCGGGGCCTGGGCCCTGGGCAAGAGGGGCCGGCAAACACTCGGGGCACTGGCCCCCCACAAGAGGGGCACTGGGCCCTGACAAAAGGGGCACTGGCAAGACACCCCGGGGAAATGGCCGACACTCCCGGGGATGGCCATGGGCAAAGGGGGACTGGCAAGACACTCGGGGACTGGCCCAAAACCCCTCGGGGCACTGGCCAAAGCAAGAGGGGCACTGGCAAGACACTCGGGGGGAAATGGCAAGGGCAAATGGGGGAAATGGCCATGACAAGAGGGGCACTGGCAAAACACTCGGGGGCCCGGCAAAACACTCGGGGCACTGGCCATGACAAGAGGGGCCCGGGGAAGAAAATTTGGGGCACTGGCAACACTCGGGGGCAAAGGGGAAGACCTCGGGGCACTGGCCATGGAAAACCCAAAAGGGGGGACTGGGCCCTGCATGCAAAGGGGGCCCGGCCATGCATGAAAAGAGGGGCACTGGCCATGCATGACCCAAAAGGGGGACTGGGCCCTGCATGACCAAAAGGGGGCCCGGCAAGACACTCGGGGAAATGGCAAACACTCGGGGCCCCTGGCAAACACTCCCGGGACAAAATAAACAAGAGGAATATAAAATAGTTACTTTATAATCTTAACAGAACTCCTTGTGTTGACTGACGTTTTGTTGTTGGTTCCTGAGCTGTTTTGTAATGAAGCGTTTCCAAAAAGACTCCCAACTTTATAATGCTTTTAGTTTTTTTTTTTTTTAATAAATTTTTTCTTTGAGATTTGGTGTATTTGTTCTCCGGAGAGTCTGAGAGGTATTTATGACTTAATAATTACTGGGGTAATAATTACTGTACTGGCAGGAAGGCTGCCGTTTACTGTACAGGCTGCCTTTACTCCTTCCGTAGTAATATTTTAAAATGTACCCGGAAAAGGGGGCTGCCGTTACTCTCCTTCCTACACAGGATTGTTTCAAATGCTTTTGGGTACAGTTCTTTTTGTATTAAGATTTTCATGGAAGAAAAATTTTACTAAGTAATTGACTGAAAGCCCAAAACTCGGCCCGGCAACACTGAATTTGAATATTGAGGTCCCGATGGGAAATCTTGCAGATAAATAGTGGGCCTGTTTTTTTCTGCAAGCTATTCTTTTTATCTCTGCCTTGATGGAGAGAGAGACTAGTGACCTGTTATTTCTGCAAGCTATTCTTTTTATCTCTGCCTTGATGGAGAGAGAGACTAGTGACCTGTTATTTCTGCAAGCTATTCTTTTTATCTCTGCCCTTTATGGGAGAGACTAAATGCCTTTATTTCTGCAACTATTCTTTTTTTCTCTGCATTGATGGGGGAAACAAAATTTTTTTAAAATTTTTGAAGGGCTGTACTAGAACAATTTTATATTTTAGACAGAGGCTTTATGGAAAATATATATTTGACGATTTTGAATGGGTGTACAATTAAAGCCTTGAGACTGCCTTGTGGGAGAGACTATTTAACCCGTTATTTTTTGCAAGCTATTCTTTTTATCTCTGCCTTGATGGGAGAAACACAAATGCTTTTTAAATTTGTGAAGGACTGTACTAGAACAATCTAGTATCTAGTACAGAGGCTTTATGGAAAGTGATATATTTGACGATTTAATGAATGGGTGTACAATTATAAGCCTTGAGACAGTCTTATTGTTCCTCCAACAGTAAGTCAATGACTATAGGAAGTACACAGTAGTAGTAGTACACAGTGATCACAGTGATGTGTCCTAAAAGAAGGACACACAACTATCATTCTGCCCTGCACTGCACTCGGAGAGAACCACAGAGTAGCCGGGAGTATCTCTGCCTTGACGGGACAAACAAAGGCTTGCCGGGAGGTAGGAGTTCCATTCCAGTACGTAGTTGACTTAATTATGCAGAGGAGAATAATAATGCTTCTCTCGGTAAAAGTGTTGAGTCTACTGACGGATACTTGTTTACCGAGAGAAGTATTATTATTCTCCTCTCCATAAGTAACGTCCACTACTCGAAGGGAACTCCTACGGGCAACCCTTTGGCTGGTACCAAGAGTCCTATGGTGGTCGAGCGACGAAGGGTAGCCTACCAGGAGAGGGATATTTCTTGGAACTTAGAGCAATGAGGACGGTCGGCGCGAACACACAGACACGGGTATCCTACGACCTTCATGCCAATAAATATCCCTCGCATGGTGCCTTCGTCCCTCGACCGCCATATGACTCTTGGTACCAGCCTTTGTGTTTCTCCCGTCAAGGCAGAGATGCTCCCGGCGACTCTCTGTGGTTCTCTCCAAGTGCAGGGCAGAATAATAGCTATGTGCACTTCCTATGGGGTGCAGTCAGTTCGTACACAAGTTGTTTCGTAGTCTATATGAAACCATAGTCTTTTCGTACACTCGGCTCAGATTTGAACTTACGAAACGACACCAGGTATGTACGAAACAGCTTGTGTAGGAAACTCCCTGTCACCACTTCCTGTATAGTCATTTACTGTTTGATGAACACTATGGCCACTAAAACAATGCTTATATGGCCACTAAAACAATGCTTATAACTGTACAACCATTCATTGAATAGTAAAATATACCACTTTCTGTACTTCCAAAATGCCTTCTGTACTACCGTAGACAACACTTTAATCGCCACGGTGCAATAATGTCGCCAGGCGCCGTATATTACAAATTTCACCACTACAGACGTACATGTGCCACTGAAGAGGCATGCACAGTAGTTTAGTTGATGTAATGTACCTGTCTTGAGTGGCACATACAAGGCTGTAGTGATGCTGACAGTAGTAATATATGGCGACATTAGTGCAGGGGCGAATGACTGGCGACTATAGTGTTATTGACGGTAGAACAAAACAGTACAAGTCTATCTCTCGCTCTGGTAACAAGAATAAGTATCATTATGTCACACATTTAAAAAGCAATTAACCCTTCACGCCCAGATCTTTCCTTGGCTCTAGGAAAATTGTCTGTTGTTAGCCATAAAATTTAGAAAAGTCACTGAATATACCAAATGGGGAGTTTTCAAAGCTAAGCCGCCAGATGTCTCTCGCGCATCTCACTTCCTCTGCCCTTTGAGCGTGAATGATCTATAATATTTACCGTAAATTCCCTGTACTTTTTCGGGACATATCAGAATTACCCTTCAATACAACAACTGAAACAGTTCTTAATAAAAAATGTAGTTTATTATTTTATTTGTGAGCACTTGGTGAAAATATTGGCAAAACAATTGAATATTTGAAAACTCAATCTTTAAAAATCGTCTTTTCATGAAAATACGCAAGTTGAAGCAGAATGAGGCTTCAGGAAATATTTACTTGTATGTAAGCATTCACTGAGTACCTATTTTGGGTGTATATGTCTCTCTTACGACGAACATTTAACCAAGACAGAGTGTGGCGTTCAGCATCTCCACAGAAACCATCCCGCTGGCAGGATCTGCTATCACCCACTTTCCTGTTGACACGACACGGGGAGGGACAGCTCAGCGCCGCCGCTCCCTTACCTCACAGCCCATATCTCTGATATTCCTAACTTCTCAATACCAGAGGCTGTCATCCTATAACTATCATCATCCGCTTATCTCATCACACTCTCTATCCTCTACTGGAATATTCGTGGCATCCGCTCCCACATACCGTTTCCCACATAAAGGAGTCTCCTTATTTCACCTGCTTTGTGAAATTCCCCCTATTTGTGTATAGTCCCCCTGCTTTGACTGTGACTTTGTGTTGTTGGGGCGGATGGAGTGGCGGCGTGTAGTTACGTGACAGACGTGCAGTCACTATTGTACTGTGGGTAGTAGTAGTTTGCGTAATAAAGCCGTGCACAGCAGTAAATGTCTCCTTGCAGTCCTTCTCGTCTCCTCCATAGCCCTGAGCCGTTAGTGTGTGAAGAAGTTTGAGAGGGGTGGGTTGCCCCCCCCCCCCACCTCCTTCGTTACAATAGGATAAACCAGAGGACATAGGGCAGGGGTGGCCAACCTTTTGTGAGATATGATCTACTTTTTCTACAGTTACCCTGATGCGATCTACCAGCCTAAGATTCAAACATATTCCATAAATGTAACTGTAACAGTGTAACATCTTACTCCCACTCGAGGTATGAGAGAGAGAGAGAGAGGATCAGAGAGAGAGAGAGAGGAGAGGAGGGAGAGAGAGGAGAGAGGAGAGAGAGAGGAGAGAGAGAGAGAGAGAGGAGAGAGAGAGAAGACGAGAGAAGAGAGAGAGAGAGAGAGAGGAGAGAGAGAGAAGAGAGAGAGAGAGAGAGAGAAGAGAGGAGAGAGAGAGAGAGAGAGAGAGAGAGAGAGGAGGAGAGAGAGAGAGAGAGAGAGAGAGAGAGAGAGAGAGAGAGGGAGAGAGAGAGGAGAGAGAGAGGAGAGGAGAGAGAGAGAGAGAGAGAGAGAGAGAAAAGGAGAGAGAGAGAGAGAGAGAGAGGGGAGAGAGAGAGAGAGAGAGAGAGAGAGAGAGGGAGAGAGAGAGAGAGAGAGGAGAGAGAGGAGAGAGAGAGAGAGAGAATATTTTTTTGCAGTAACTGTAACACTGCTACAATTATGATATAATAATTGTTAAAATACAATTACAGAGCACACACTTACATTATTAATGAGATGATTGGCACTGCATGCTGTCTGCTAACTTGGTGTAGTTAGGGCTGTAGTTGGTGATTGCTAGCTTTAAGCAGGCATCCAGGTGTTCATCTGACAGTGTTGATCGGTTATTTTGATTTGATGTATTTCAGGTGTGAAAATGTTGATTCACAGAGGTAGGTTGAACCAAAAAAAGCTGTTAGGTACATGGAACATTTTCTGACATTAGGATACTTTTCTTCACTGAGAAGGTTCCAGAAACTGCCTCCTGTTGCCATGGATTTGATCTGAATATCATTTTGCAGTTTCAAAATCTCATTTTCAACTTCAGATGTATCCATGTTAAATAATGAGGCCATTCTAGATGCAATATCTTCAACATCTGTGCCTTTACCAAAGGGAAAACACATGTATGTTGCAACACGTTCCACTGCTGCTATATCTTGAAAACGCCTGTCAAAATCTGAGGCGAGGTTTTGTACCTGTTCAGTATAGCGACCACTGTTTAAACTGATCACATTGTTTACCTTGATTTTCCAGTTCTGACATCATATTTCTGAAATTTCTCAGTGCATGTTGCTGTAGCTGTGAAGACACTAGTTTTAGTTTCTGCTTGAATGCTGTCACAGCACTAATCATTTCAACTATAGTTTTATCTTTTCCTTGCAAATCTAAGTTCAGTTCATTCAACATACCAGTTATGTCTACTAAGAATGCTAAATCCAGCAGCCATTCTTCATTGTCAATGTGGGGGTGATGAGAAGGCCGATCTTTTGAGGCCAAAAAACACTTTTATTTCAGGTAGCAGATCTCTAAATCTTTGGAGAAATTTACCTCTGCTTAACCACCTGACATCTGTATGCAACAACAGATCAGAGTGTTCTGCTTCACTTTCTTGTAACTGACTTCGAAACAGTCGCCTCTGAAGACTTCTGGCCCGAATTGAATTTACAATTTGAAAGAAATGTCCATGACTTCTGTCATATTCAACATTTTACCACAAAGTGCTTGTTGATGAATGACACAATGATAATTAAAGAAGTCAGGAAATCTATCATCACCCCTGCAAAGGGCAATGAACCCATTGGTTCGACCAATCATCGCTGGTGCTCCATCAGTTGTCATTGATACGAGCTTGTTTACTGGCAACTGTGTCTTGTTGACAAAATCACTGAAAGTGTGAAAAATGTCCTCACCTCGGGTTTTTCCTTTTAATGGTAGAACCTTTAGTAATTCCCCCTTTGTGCTCAGATCTTTGAACACCATTCTAATGAAAATGCACAGTTGTGATGTATCGATCATGTCAGTAGTTTCATCAAACTGCAATGAAAAGAAGACACACTCACGTATGTCCTTGTTCAGTTGTTCACCCAAATCCTCAGCCATAAATTCACAGCGCCTCATAACAGTGTTTCTTGATAACTGAACTTCTTTAATAGCAGACATAATTTCAGACTTGTTTTTGAAATGTTCAAACAATGATTCTGCTGCTTCTAGAAAAGCCTCCTTGAATGTTTCTCCATCCTAAAACGGTTTTTTGTGCTTTGCGAGTACTCGGCTCACCTTGAACGATGCAATGGTTGCTGCCTTTGATTTTGAAGTTCGCTCCTGTAAAAAGGGCTTGTTGTGCTGAAAGCTGTGCCTTTAGTTCTCGAATTTTCCTTTTCGTAGCTCACTTTTGGGAGGAAAATCACTGTCATACTTCTTGTGAAGACTTTTTGAAATGCCTTTCAAGATTTCCTTTCTTCGCCAGTGCTGGGGATACATGACAAATCAGACACACACACTTCGAATTGTTCATGGTAAAAAATAATCTTCCTCCCACTCACTGTGAAAATGGTAAGTTTTACTTTTTTTAGCATCGATCCAGCTCCAGCACTACTCTTTTGGTTCAGTTGATGTCTAATAACCTGTTAATAACCTGTTCGAAAACGAAAACGTATTACACGGGCGAGTTTTGCTTCAGCACTAGTCACTGATGTGTACTGGTTGACGCTGCTGTTCGCAGGAAATACGTAATGTAAACAGCACTTTACAACTGATGTAATGAAAGTAAACTAAAATAAATGCAGCTTTTTCCGTCCTTAAAATTGACTATGTGGAATATTTCATTATTACGTGACTATTTCAAGCCGCAGAACATTTCTTTACGAGACACTGATCCCAACACCCCTACACGTCCAACGTTTGCTGAAAACTGTGGAGGCTTGCGGGGGGAACAGAGATGCCAATTAATATTTGCGTTGACACTTATCAATATGATTCACGGGTGTAGACAAGACACCCTAACTCTGAGTAAACTTTTATTTAACAGTCATCAGTATTTGTAAACTAACAAAAGCACACACTGGCCCTACAAGTAATGACAATTTATAAATCAGGTTTAACAGCAATCACCTATCACCTTCCTGTTACGAACGCGTACGGTTCCTGTCCACTGGTACGAACGCGTACGGTTCCTGTCCACTGGTCAGTTTCCGCCAATCCCCCCCAGGCTTAAAGGCTGCCAGTGCATGATAACACAGGAGTAGTCTGTCTTTATAAATAATTGTATGCAATGTATGGTGGTCAGACATGTCCATCATTATGAATATAAATATAACTTATTCCCAGAAAAAAAGAGAACTATAATAATCCAAGTATCATGAGTACTTGGATATGCTATTGCAGCTATTTGCATGGCAACTTCTGAAGGACGAATTATTAACAGGTACAGTAGTGTGATCGACATAAAACAGGCTTGTGATCGACCAGTCGATCGCGATCGACTGGTTGGCCACCCCTGACATAGGGTATTCAGAGAGAAGGGTTGGTTGATTGATTCAGAGGGAAGGACATTGAGGTGGATCGAGGGGGCGGCGGAGCTCTCGCATGTAAACAAACGCTTTCAACTGTCTTCCATCCCGTACTGTTCTCCAGTTGCCAAGCATTTAAAATTACTTCTTGGTTAAATGTTCGTTGCAAGACAGACAGACACACCCAAAATAGGTACTCAGTGAATGCTTACATACAGGTAGATATTTCCTGAAGCCTCATTCTGCTTGAACTTGCGTTTATTCATGAAAAGACGATTTAAAAAAATTGAATTTTCAAATATTCAATTGTTTTGCCAATATTTTCACCAAGTGCTCACAAATAAAATGATAAACTACATTTTTTATTAGGAACTGTTTCAGGTGTTGTATTGAAGGGTAATTCTGATATGTCCCAAAAAAGCACAGGGAATTTAGGGTAAATGATAGATCATTCACGCTCAAAGGGCAATGGATATGACAGCGCGAGAAACAGGCTTGAGTTTGGGTAACTCGGCTAAAACGGTTTTTGCTCCCCATTTACTCCTGATTTAATGCAGTCAAAATATAGCCATGATCGAGTATATCAACAATATGTTGTCACTTTTTGCATCCAGTCACTCGTTTTTAAATGATCCGCATTCAAAATCTGGAAATTCCCCGAGCTCTCAAAACACAACGTGTGATCAGCAGACGACGGACCACGGCTCGGCGACGTCACTTCAGGAAGCCTCCCAGCCCTGCCCGATACAGATGCACGGAGACTCGGAGAAAAATGTAGTAATTGGGGAATTTTGGGTGTTTCTGATATTTTTTTCTTTCCATGTGGCATATACTTGCATCCTTCATGGATACAGCAAGAAAGCTGTGCCTTTGCAGAGAGCTTAGCACCCATTTCTGACCTATCTGACCATGATAATGTCTGTGCAGCGCCTGGCAGTGGTGGGTGAGAGGAGTGCGGTGTGAAGCACATAGTCTTGTCGCGCTCCTCTCACCCGCCACTGCCAGGCGCTGCACAGACATTATCATGGTCAGATAGGTCAGAATGGGTGCTAAGCTCTCTGCAAAGGCACAGCTTTCTTGCTGTATCCATGAAGGATGCAAGTATATGCCACATGGAAAGAAAAAAATATCAGAAACACCCAAAATTCCCCAAGTACTACATTTTTCTCCGAGTCTCCGTGCATCTGTATCAGGCAGGGCTGGAGGCTTACTCGTGTGACGCCGCCAGCAAGTTTCCCGCCACGGTTGGAACGTGGCTGTGTTTTTCCGCGCTTTTTTCACGTTTTTAGGGAAATAAGGTGTGAAAAAATTTAAACTACATTTTTTTTTTTTTTTTTATTTTTTTAAAGGGAACGGGGGGGGTTTTTAAAAAAGGGGGGGGTTGGGGGGGGGTTTTTGGGAAGGGTTTTTTTAAAATTTTTCCCCCCTTTTTTTTTAAAGGTCCCAAAAAAAAAGGCACGGTTTTTTTTGAATTTTTAAAAATTTAAAAAAGGTAAATTTTTTTTTTTTTTTTTTTTTTTTTTTTTTTTTTTTTTTTTTGGGGGGGGGGGGGGGGGGGGGGGGGGGGGGGGGGGATGTTTTCTTCACGTAAAGGGGGGGGGGGGCAAGGAATGCGCGCGAGCCCCCCGGGGCCCTTTGAGTTTTGGGGAATGGCAAAAGGGGGTTTTGCTCCCAAACCGTTTTTTGCGTCCAAAGGATCAAAGTATATCCACGGAAAGAAAAAAATACCCGCCCCCAAAAAACCAAGTTACTTTTTTTTCCGAGTTCCCCCCGTCCACCCTGTATCGGGCAGGGGGAGGTACCGTGTACGCCGCCACTTTTCCCCGCCACGGGGGAAAGGGTTTTGGTTTTTCCCTTTTTAAAAAGCACGTTTTTGGGAAAAAGGTGTAAATGAAATTTTTTTTTTTTTTTTTTTTTTTAAATGTCATAAATAATTATGAAAGAAAAAAGGGGTTTGGGAGAACTTTAACATTCTACCTTTTCCCCCCATATAAAGCTGTCCCAGCCCTTTTAAAGCTCCCAAGTTTTCCCCCTCTCCCCGAACTGAAATCCTGCCACTTTTACCCCTTTTGTGAAACAGTTTTTCCTACCTTTAAACACGCCTCTTGTGACCCAGGGATGTTTCCAATGGGAAAAAAAAATTTATAAAAAACCCAAAAAAAAAAAGGGGGGGGGTGCTTGACCCCGGGGTTAAACTATTGAAGAAATTCCTTCCATTTAAGTCTTTTTCCACCCCCTGGGGGGTTGAATGGGTGGGTTGGGAGGGCCCCGGGCCGGGGGTTCAACCCGGGCCCAATTCCTATTTCCCCTACCATACCCACCCCTTGGGAAAGAAAAAACGGGGTCAGGATTGCCAAAATTAAGCCCCAAATTTGTATTTTTTCCCCCACCCAAACCCAAAGGGGGAATCAAATTAAACTTTTTCTAAAAAGATTAAGTCCCAACAAAAATTTTAAAAAAAACCCAAAAAAAAAACCCCCCGGGGGGGGAAACAAATTTTTTTAAGGGGAGGGAAAGGGGGAAAGGGGAAACAGAGAAAAAAGGGGGGGGGGAAAGGGAAAAGGAAAGAGGAGGGGGGGGGGGGAGGAAGGTGGGGGAAAGGGAACCGGAGCGGAGAAAAAACGGGGGAAAGGAAGGGACAAGGGGGCAGAGAGAGGAAGGAGAAAATAAGAAAATGGAAAAACAAAAAAAAACCCAAAAGGGGGGGAAACCGGGGAGAAAAAAGAGAAGACGGGGGGTAAGGGGGGGGTGGGGGAGGGAAAGGGATGAGGGGGGGGGAGAAGGGGGGGGGGAGGAGGAGGGGGAGGGGGGGAGAGACGGGGAGAGAAGGGGGGAGAAGGGAGAGAGAGGGGGGGAGAGGGAGGAGGGGAGGGGGGGGGGGAAGGGGAGGAGAGGGGGAGAGGGGAGGAGGGGAAAGGGAGAGGGGGGAAGAGAGAGAGAGGGTTACTCTGTCAATCCCCTGGAACAGACAGGAAAGGGCCGAAATGAACGACATGCCACAGTAGTTTTGGTGGGGGTTTTTTAAAGGGGGTGGGGCGTAGCTAGGTGTCTATCAAGGGGGGGGCACGCTGGTAGGGGGGGGGGGCACTATAGAACGGAGTCAGGGCATTCGATGCCCCCTAGAAGGGCATTGGGGATATCGTCTCCATTTCCAAGCAGATTACGGCAGCCATGGCCATGGGGGGCAGGGGATACCTGGTGGTGGGGGAAAGTGCCCCCCCCGTAGCTACCCCAACGGGTTTATAGTGATCGCTTTTATATAAGGTAGAAAAAACGAGGCCCCAAAGCCATTTTTGCAGGGAGGACAAAACAAAGTCAAATCACACGTAAGCTCTCCCTCCTCCCTCTCCCCCTCACAGCGGCGCCCCCAGGACATGGGACTGGGGTGGCCAAAGGGTGGACCCCAGATCTGTGTGGGCTGGGCCAGGGCATACATGAAAAATAATGGTTGAATTTGCATTACACCTCTGACTCAGATCTGGGGTGGCCAAAAGAGATGTTGGGGTGGGCCGGGCCCTCCCCCCCAGACCCCGCCATGCCCAATCATTTCCCCCATCCCCCCCTTTCTCTCTTACTTAATTGCAGCAGAAATATGTTGAACGCAACAAAAATTTTAAACGTTGTTTTTGGCCAAAAAAAACATCCCCCTTTTCCTCCCAGCTGCCCTGCCCTGACACCACACCCTGCTTCCTCCTCCCCTGCCCTGCACACCAACCCTGCTTCCCCCTCCAGCTGCCCTGCCCCACACACCCCGCTTCCCCCCTACCAGCTGCCCCTGCACACACACCCTTTTTCCCCCTCCCCCCTGCCCTGCAAAAACACCCCGCTTCCCCCTCCCAGCTGCCCTGCACAAACCCTCTTCCTCCTCCCCCGCCCTGCCACACACCCTGCTTCCTCCCCCCCAGCTGCCCTGCACCCACCCTCTTCCTCCCCACTCCCTGCACACAACCCTGCTTCCTCCCCCCAGCTGCCCTGCACACCACACCCGCTTCCCCCTCCCCCTGCCCTCCCACACACCCTGCTTCCTCCCCCCAGCTGCCCGCACACACACCCTGCTTCCTCCTCCCAGCGCCCGCCCCCACACCCCCGCTTCCCTCCCCCAGCTGCCGCACACACCCTGATTCCCCCCCCCAGCGCCCCCCACACAACACAAAACCCCCCTTCCCCTCCCCGCTGCCCTGCACACACACCCTGCTTCTTCCTCCCAGCTGCCCCCGCCAAACACCCCTTTCCCACCAGCTGCCCTGGAAAAAAACACCCTGCTTCCCCTACCACTGCCCTGCACAACACCCTGCTTCCTCCTCCCAGCTGCCCTGCACCCCCCTGCTTCCCCCTCCCACTGCCCGAACACACAACCCCCCCTGTTCCTCCTCCCCGCTGCCCTGACACACCACACACCCTGATTCCTCCTCCCCAGCTGCCCTGCACACACCCCCCTGCCCCCCCTTTTCCCCCCAGTTTCCCTGCACAACACCTGCTTCCCCTTTACCACTGCCCTGCACACACCCGCTTCCCTCCTCCCCCTGCCCCCGCACACACACCGCTTCCTCCTACCACTGCCCTCACACACACCCTGCTTCCCCCCTCCCCGCTGCCCTGCACACACACCTGCTTCCCCCTCCCAGCTGCCCTGCACACACACCCGCTTCCTCCCCCCAGCTGCCCGCACACACACCCGCTTTTCCCCCTCCCAGCTGCCCTGCACACACACCCTGCTTCCCCTCCCCGCGCCCTCACAACCCCCCTCTTCCTCCTCCCAGCTGCCCCCGCACCAACACCCTGCTTCCCCCTCCCAGCTGCCCCTGCCACACACCCTGCTTCCTCCTCCAGTGCCCGCACACACACCCGGCTTCCCCCTCCCCCAGCTGCCCTGCAAACCCCCCACCCTGTTTCCCCCTCCCGGCCCCTGCACACACACCCTGCTTCCTCCCCCAGCTGCCTGCACACCCCAACACCCCGCTTCCTCCCCCCCCAGCCCCTGCCAACAAAAACCCCCTTCCCCTCCCAGCTTTCCCCACAACCACCCTGTTTCCTCCCCCCAGCTGCCTGCACACACACCAAACCCTGCTTTCCTCCCCCCCAGCTGCCTGCACACAACCCCGCTTCCTCCCCCCCCAGCTGCCCGCAACACACCCTGCTTTTCCTCTTCCAGCTGCCCTGCACACACACCCTGTTTTCCCCCAGCTGCCCTGCACACACACAAAACCCCGCTTCCCCCTCCCCGCTGCCTGCCCTGCAAAACACACCCGCTTCCTCCCCCCAGTGCCCCGCACACCCCCCTGCTTCCTCCTCTAGTGCCCTGCACAACCACCCTGCTTCCTCCTCCCAGTGCCCTGAAACACACCCTGCTTCCTCCCCCAGTGCCCGCAAACACACACACCCTCTCTTCCCCCAGCTGCCCTGCACACACACACCCCCCTGCTTCCCCCTCCACGCCCTGCACACACACACACCCTGCTTCCTCCCCCAGCTGCCTGCCGTGCACACACCAAACCCGCTTCCTCCTCCCAGGGCCCGCCCCACACACCCGCTTACTCCTCCCAGCTCCCCCACCACACACACCCTGCTTCCTCCTCCCCAGCGCCTGCCGGCACACACCCCCCTGTTTTCCTCCTCCCGCTGCCCCCCGCACACAACCCTGCTTCCCCCCTCCCAGCTGCCCTGCAACACACCCTGCTTCCTCCCCCCAGCTGTGCCCTGCACACCACCCCCCTGCTTCCTCCTCCCACTGCCCGACACACACCCTGTTACTCCCCCCCAGCGCCCTGCACCACACACACCCTGCTTCCTCCTCCCCGCTGCCTGCCGTGCAACACCCCCCGGGTTCCTCCTCCCGCTGCCCCGACACACACACACCCTGTTCCCCCTCCAGCTGCCTGCTGCACAACCCCCCTGCTTCCTCCCCCCAGTGCCCTGCACCACACCCTGCTTTTTCCCCCAAACCTGCCCTGCACCCCAACACACCCCCCCTGCTTCCTCCCCCCAGTTTCCCCTGCACACAAACACACCCTGCTTCCTCCTCCACTGCCTCCCCTGCCCCACCCCGTTTCCCTCCCCCCAGCTGCCCTGCACACCCCCTCCCTTCCTCCTCCCAGCGCCCTGACAAAAAACCCCCACCCTGCTTCTCCCCCAGCTGCCTCCCGTGCACACACACACACCCTGCTTCCTCCCCCCCACTCCCCTTTCCCACACCCTGCTTCCTCCCCCCACCTGCCCTGCTTCCTCCCCCCAGCTCCCTCCCCGGGCCACACACACCCCTCCCTTTCCTCCTCCCGGGCTCCCTCAACAAAACCTCCCTTCCTCCTCCCAGCTGCCTGCCGTCCCACACAAAAACACCCTGTTTCCTCCCCCCAAGCTGCCCTGCACAAAAACCCCCTGCTTCCTCTCCTAGCGGCCCTGCACACACCCCCAAGGAAGCTGACCCCCACCCCTCCCTGATGGGCTAGCGTGCCCTGACTGCGCTCACCCCGGGAATCTAAACCCGGTAAACTCTGTTAAAACAATCCCTTCGAAACACAAAAACCTTTCCCTTTTTCCTTCCCAACCCCCCTGACCTGTTGACCTTTAAACCAATAGTTCTATACCTTAACTTTATTTAAGTCTTTAATGTTAAAATAGTGGGGGTATATTTTGTACTACCTTTTTTTTTACAGCTTATAGTGAAGGGTTGGGTCCACTAAAAACCGTTAACGTTTTTGGCGAGGATCAGGGGGAGGTAGTTTTTTTTTTGTTGCTAGGAAAGTTTGTGGGTTTTTAAAAGGTCGGGGTTTGGTTTTGGCATGATAGCATTACATACAGAATGGGGCCCGGCCAGGGCCAGTGCTGCGTAGCCACAGCACGAGTGGTGGGGGTAGTAGTTGCGGGGACACTCATATATATATAGCTTGTTGATTATAATTATAAATTTTAAATATTTTTGATGTCGTGGGGGAGAGAGAGAGAGAAACAAGAGAAGAGATAGGGGGAGAGGGGGAGAGAAAAAGGAGAGAGAGAGGGGGAGGGGAGAGAGGGGAGAGGAGAGAGGAGATTTGGGAAAGGAGGTGCAAACTTTTTTTTTTACCTAGAAGAAAAGATATTTTTAAAACAAAACCCCACACACACACACACACACACCACACACGCCAAAACCCAAAAACTTGGTATTTTTTGGGGTTTTGGGTAAGGAATAACATAAATGCCCTCAGGGGTTTAAAAGAGAACACAAGATTCAGGGGTAGCGAAGAACATAAAAGGGACTAAAACCTTAAAATTTTGGGAACGAAAGAACTGGAAGAAAATTATTTAAAAGAAATTTTATAAGTCCCCATTTGGAAAAAGAGCGACCATGAAATTTATTGAATTTAAAATAAAATGATAGCAAAAAGGAGGGGAGAAGAAAAGAACAAAGAAAGGAATTACAATTAGGGAAAACCCGTTTTGGACGGATTAAAAACATTCTTGGGGAAAGACGGGATTTGGAAAGTTTTTTCCTGCAGCAAGGGTTCCCCAAAAAAAATGGGTGATTCACCAAATTTACACCGAAGGAATAAATGGGTTTTTTTCCAAGGTTTAGTTATAAAAAGAAAAGAAAAAAAATAAAAGGGTTTTTAACAAAAATTAAAATTAGAAGATTTAGAAAAGAAAAACAGGGGAATATTTTGGAGGAAAAAGGTGCGCAAACCTTTGGGAGAAGTACAAAAAAAACTAAAAAGAATAGGGTAAAAAATCCAAAGAGAAGAGGAAATTAACTAAAATCAATCAATAAATCATTGGGGGCATACCCCGGGGGGGCACGGCATACCCCACCCACGACGCCACCCCCGGGGGGTCACCACGCGCGAGCCCCCCATGCAGGCCCCTTTTTCCCCCCCAAAAGCCCCTCCCCCCGACAAAAAACTAAACTTCCCCCCACCCCCACGACCCTGGGGGCCGCCCCCCTTTGGCCTCCTCCACGCCGGTTTGCCCTTTTAAAAGATAAAACCCCATGGGAAGGCCGGTTTCGGGGTTTAGCGTCCCAAACCTGCCCATAAAATCGAATTTGGCGCTGCCGGGACTATGCGGGGTAAAGGCCTGGGTTTCAGTCTCCCCCGGGGCATAAACCCTGATTTGACACTTAATCACCCCAGCGATCCCCCATGATTCTGCGAAAAACTTATTCCCCAAAGGCTTTGATTCGTCTTTTAAAGTCACTATTTAGTGTCCATTTCTCACAACCATAGATAAACGGGGATCACAAGCGATTTTAAAGGACCCGGATTTTTTGTCCTCCTCACAGGTACCGAAAACGCCAAATACTCCCCCCTGAGCGAGTCCTAACACCGTGGGCTATCCCAAATTTCCGCCGAAGACTTTTGACGTGACCCGCCGTTTTGGGGGACTGCGCTACCAAGGTTTTAAAAAACTTTCCAAAATTCAATGCCCTCGCCACACGCATGAACAGACTGTACTCCCTTATCTAGAATTTCCCCCCAAAACCACCTGACCTTGGTCTTGAGCCAGGAACCTCAAGTCCCAAAGGTTTTGCCTCCCGTGCGCCCTGGAAAAAGCCATCCCCGGGGACCTCCAGCGACTCAGAAAAGTTTACTGCATCTCGGCAAAAAAAAGATCAGTGATCTTGGTGTTCCCGACGGTTTTGTTTCCAAATCATTTTGGGATCACAACCTTGTCCAATACCCGCCCATACAAGCTTTAAAAAGTGAGGGGGCAAGCCACCCTTCCCTAAACCCCTGTTTTCACGGGAAAGAAGTTTGGATACACCTCCCCCACACACAAGAATATAAAGGGGAAAATTAATAAAAAAATGAAACGAAAACCAAAATTTTTCAAATATATTAAGGGAAAAATGAAAAACAAAAAAGGGAATTTAGAAAAGCAAAGGTAGAAGGCTTTGTGTATGAAGACCCTTACAACGGGCCCGGGGTGATGAAAAAGTGTTAACACACTGTATTTACAAGAAAAGTAAATTTTAAAAAAGCAAAAATAAAATAGAAAAGGGAAAATTAATGGAAGAAAAAAGTAGACGTAATAAAAGAAAAAGGTAAGGGAAAAAGAAAAGATGTGGGGAAAAACCCCCGGGCCCAAAAAGGAGTGCAAAAGGGAAATAATAAAAGATTCAGTAACCAACTAGCAAAAAAATTACATAGTGTAATTGAGAGTTCACTCAAGGAGAGCAGGTCCCGTTGTTTGGAAAAAAACCCAAAATTGTGCCAATTCACACAGGAGGTGAAAAAGAAACCACAAAAATTTAAGGGGCCAGTACATTAACAATTTGTTTGGAAAAAAGGGTGGTAAAAAAATTGAAAAAGGGACAGGGGTTCAAAAAAATTTGGAAAAAGAAAAACACACTTGCAGGGGCCCAAAGGTTGGATTTAGAGGAGGAATGTCATCCCAAAACAAATTTATTGAGTTTTTTACTCGATTTGATCGATGTGACACGGGAAAAAGAGAAGGGGGGGGCGATTGCATTTACTTGCCCTAAAAAAGGCATTTGAAAAGGTCCTCAAAAGGGGAAACCTTTTGGAAGCAAAAAATTAGGAGGATTAAAGGGCCCGTTTTGCTGAAGGGATGGAAATTTTTTGGGGAGCAACGGAGAGAGGAACAGTAAAAAAGCCCAAAAGTTGAATGGTGCAGTGTGATAAGGGGGATTTTTCCTCAAGGATCATTATTGGCCCCATGATGTTGGGGGGTCTGTAAATGATGGCAGAAGGAGTAAACATTTATATGAGTTTATTCGCGGGATGATGCAAAATTACTAAAAAAAAGTAGAAAGAAAAGAGGACTGTGGGGGTTTTAAAAAAGGATCTAGATAAGTTTTTTCAGAGGGAAAGTCAAATAGGGGAAAGGGGTTTTAAATTTGCCAAAAAGTTGAAAAGTGAGGGAAAATTTGGGCAGTAAAAAAAAAAAAACCCGAGGGGAAAAGAAAACGTGGAAACGAATGGATAATAAAAAAAAACCCTTTGGGTCGAAAAAGATCGGAATAGGTTTAAAGGCCCTTTTGGGCACCAGAAAAGTATAAACAAGATCCCGGGAATTTACCATTGCTAAAGGAATATAAGAATGGCATTCAAATATTTGGATCAAAAAAATTGAAAAACATCTCTGTTTCCCGAAAAAGGGTTGGAATATGGGGCGTGATTTTCACCCCAAAAAAAGAAAAGGGTTAAGGAAGATTGAGAGAATACAAAGAGCGCCCCAAAAAAGGCTCCAAGCCTGAGAGATCTAAATGTTTAAAAAAAACTTTTTAAGACTAAAAATCCCAAAAAACTTGAGAAAAAAAAGGGGAAAGGGGGGATTTATAGCATTTTTAAAAGCATCAATGGGTTCCGGAAAAAAAATTTATGGGAAAAATTTTCTGTTTTGTGGGTGGGCCGAATACAAGAGGTTTTGAGAAAAAAATTGAAAGGAAAAAACATGCAAGAGGATATAAAAAAAATACAGCTTCCCGTATAAAGGGTAGAAACCCCGGAAAAACCTTTATCAAAAGTGAATTGAAGAAGTATTTTAGGGCTTCAAAAGGGAAAATGGATAATAGTAGATTTTTGGGGACGGGACAGTACGAGCATAGCTCTTTTTCCCTTTTTTTACAAATAGGTAAATCACACCCACACACACACCAAAACACAAAACCCCCACACGCACCCCCTGCCCCCTCTCAAAAACCCCGCCACCCCCACTTATTAGACACGCGGGAAAGGGGCCCAAACTTCCCCTGTCCGTCCAGCGTCAGCGATGATTTATATTTTTCACCCGGAGGGCCCCCAGGGCCTGACAGGTCTTCTAAGTCTTTTTATTTATTAGGTCAAAATGCAGTCAGGGAAACCAAGCCCCCGCCCCCCCCTCTATGCACGGGGGGATCTGATTTGGGGCATTCCTGTATCATCACTACCAAAACACAAAAATCTTTTACTTAAAAGCGGCGTGACCACTGGGGCAGAGCAAACTTCATTTCAGAGGGTGACAAAATCAAAAAAAAACCCCCTTTTAATGAAGATTGCTGTTTCCTGGTCCCCCGCTGTTAAAATATTTAAGATTTGTTTATTGGCAGTGGAAACGGGAATGCAAAAATCAGCTGCCCCGTAGCAAAAAGGGGAAACAGAGGGCGTGGCTTTTTTACTTTTGGGGGAAATTTTGACCCTAATTAATAAAAAAAAAACTATAATCTTCTAATGCTCCCTTTAGGGTTTCGTGAAAAAGCTGAAAAGGGTTTTAATGCCTTTCCGGGCCCCCGCTGCCCGGGCCCCACGTGGGGGCCCAGACATCCCAGCACCTTTAGGGGGTGACTTTAGCGAGGAAAACTGATACGAAATAGGAAAAAAGTTTTAAAACAAACTATTGCGATTAGAAATTTGGGAAGTATTTGGATCTTGAAACATTGGGGCCCAGCCAAAAGGTTCTTTTAAAATTTTTACAGGAAATTTTCAATTTTTTTTTACGAGTATAAAGAATTTTAAAAAATTGAATAAAAAAAAATCATGTCCAAAAAAAAAAGCCCTTAAAAAAAAATTTTAAAAAAAAAAAAATACACAAAAAAAAAGGCCCCTTTGAAAAAATGCACTTTGAAAAAAAGCACTTCCCCAAAAAAGGCCCCCCCTTTGGAAAAAAAAAGCACTTTTTTTCCCCAAAAAAGGGCCCTTTGAAAAAATGCACTTCGAAAAAAAAGCACTTTGAAAAAAAAGCCTTCCCAAAAAATGCCTTCGAAAAAAAGCACTTCCGGAAAAAAAGCAATTTTGAAAAAAAGGGACTTCGAAAAAAAGCCTTCGGAAAAAAAGCCTTCGAAAAAAATGCACTTCGAAAAAAACCTTGACAAAAAAAAAGCACTTCGAATTAAATGCAGTTCGAAAAAAAAACAAATTGAAAAAATGCATTCGAAAAAAAAGCAGTTGAAAAAAATGCAGTTCGAAAAAAAAGCCTTCCCAAAAAAAAAGCCTTTGAAAAAAAAGCACTTTGAAAAAAGCACTTCGAAAAAAAAAGCACTTCGAATTTAAAAGCCCCGTTGAAAAAAAAGCCCTTCGAAAAAATGCAGTTTAAAAAAATGCACTTCGAAAAAATGCAGTTCGAAAAAAAGCCCCTTCGAAAAAAAAAGGGAGTTCGAAAAAATGCACTTCGAAAAAAAAGCACTTCGAAAAAAAACACTTCGGAAAAAAGCACTTCAAAAAAAATTTTTTTCGAAAAGAATTCACTGAAAAAAATGCACTTTAAAAAAAAGGATTTTTAAAAAAAAATGGATTTCCCCCCCCCCCCAAAAAGAATGATTTCGAAAAAAAATTCACTTCGAAAAAAAAAACACTTCAAAAAAAATTGGGTTTATAAAAAAAAGCACTCCGAAAAAAAAGCAAATCCCCAAAAAAATGCACTTTGAATAAAAAGGGACTTAAAAAAAAAAGCACTTCGAAAAAAAGCATTTGAATAAAAAGCAAAATTAAAAAAAATTTCACTCCGGAAAAAAAAGCACTCCCCAAAAAAAAGCACCTTAAAAAAAAAAATTGGGATTGGAAAAAAATGCACTTTTCAAGAAAAGCCCCCGCGCCCTGACCCTGGGAGGGAAAGCCTCCCACACTGCCAGAAATTTGTCACTGATACACTTTAGTCACACACATTCCACAAAAACCCCAGCCGGAAACCCATAACAAAAAACCCCCCCGATTTAAAAAAAAATTTCAACCCCCAAAAAGGAAAACCCCCAATGATAGTGTGCAACTCCCTTGACCCGACACCTCCCGTATCCCCCCCATGTAAACCCCTTTAGGGCCCCAAAAAGTTTTTTCCATTGTAATTTTGGGGGCATTACAGGATTTTTTGTGCAATAAGCAAAAATCTTATAGCTAAAGACCCGTTTTTGTATCCTTGTCCACTAACTCATTGGTATTTCGTATTTTCGTAATTTTAGGGTTACAACTACAATTTTTTATAGCCAAAAGGGAAAAACTGGGGGTGAAAAGGGGTTTAATAAATACTAAATACTAATACTACAAAAAAAGAAACTGGGCGTGAAAGGGGGTTTAAATACTACTAATACTACTAAAAGGAAAGTTTTGGGGGTGAAAGGGGGTTTAAATACCTACTACTACTTACAAAAGGGAAAATCGGGCATGGAAAAGGGGTTAAATACTACACTACCCACAAGGGAAGATCTGGGCTGAGGGGTCAAAAAACCCAATACAGTTCATCATGAAATAGGGAGAAAAAAAATTTTAAAAAAAAATTTAAAAATACAAATTTAAAATTGATGTCAGTAAAAAAACATGGTTCCAAAGATGCCTTTTCCCGCTCAACAAACCTCAATATCCCTCACAAGTGTCCCCTATAAAAATTTCCGCCTGCGCCAAAACCAAAGGGCGGAAAGGGCCCAACCCTCACCCTACCCCCAAAAGGATTAAAAATTTCCCCCCTGCCGCTATAGGGTTCAACGTTTTAAAAAAAAAATTTTTTAAAAAATAAAAAAGCTGCCCCCTTGAGTGGCCTGGGTTTTCCTTTTTGGGGGCCCCCGCCCCTCCAAACAGTGCGTTGGGCCTTGTCCTCCTTCAGCCGTCACCCGGGGGCTGCCTCCTTCACCTCCCCTTTTCTAAGGTCCCTCCCACCAGTGGCAGTTTACCACTTTCAACACTGGGGGGGCCCCTGGGGGGGGGAAAAAACAAAATTTTTGGGGGTCCCGTAAATGGGGGGGTACATAATATTTTTGAAAAATTGAGGGAGCTTTCCCGGGGCGTCTGAGGCCTATGGGGGATATGGGTA